>JAODLM010000305.1:0-89042 GCA_036937905.1 Salvia rosmarinus
GTCGACGAAACCACCAAGACCGCCGATACCTCGCGACGTCGTTGCTCGTTGTTGCCGTCTTTGCCGACAAGACATGATGTACCCAGCCCAACGGATTGCGGTGAAAACAAAACCAACAAAACGAACGATCCAGTCAACGCGAACGACAAACCAATACGAATTAAGACGCATTGGTCAAACGCGACTATCGCGAAAGCTGAAGATTTCATCCATACCAATCGTAGGAAATGAGCGGTTCTTCGCCTCGGCGATCCATTGTGTTATTACCACATACCTGATTATAAACCAGACGCGCCATAAATAGTGCACAAGCAGTTTTCACGAGCATTTCGATCCGCCGAGCGGATCGACCGGATTAACGGATCGAACGGACGACGCGCACCTTCTCGATCGACCTTCGCCCAACTCCAACGCCGGAGGAGATCTATCTGAGAATGCCCGAAAATCACCCAACGATCTCTCCAACTTAAAGCCACGAAAATTTTTCTCTCACAACACTGGATGACCGAAATCAAGTTGTCAACGCTGAGACATCCCAGACTTTATCTCATACATTATTATAATGCACTACCTAATCCCATATGGAATATTACCATAATCCACATATGGAATATTACCATAATCCATATGAATAATACCATACCTTAGGATTATTCCATACCCAGATTTCCACACCCTCACATTACCACACCAGAGCATTCTGCGACATATCATAACATAATTATATCCCTGTGGATAAAGAGAATAAAATCCGCCAACCGAGAGCACGAGGGCACGAGGCCGATTTCTGTGGCCGACGGGGCTCCGGATCAATGCAGTGAAAAAGACGGGCCTCAACAATTAATTATCTTATGCCACCTGCACAAATTAACTTATAAACATTCGATCATGCCACCAGAAAGAATGTCGATCACTTTTTTATCGGGTTGAGTCGGCTTGCACCAGACATAATCCCCAGATTTAAGATATCAACGCCCACATCATTTATAGATTCGACCGCTAAAACGATCACACTTTATTTCTTAAGTACACTCACCTCATTATGTACTGAGCTAATCAACCGCAGGGTTTAGTACAACAAACCTTTGAGTCTTAAGGGGACGCCATCATCCTTAACGATACGGTGACTCGACATGATAACTACATACAATACTACCACCACCCAAGATGCGAGAATTGGTTAGAACATATAACCCTCACTCATAACAAGTCAAGTGATGGTCGCAACTCATACCACCTAATACCTTATCGAGGTTTAGATCATCGTAGTCACCGAGATTCGTTCTTCACGACGGCGTACAAGAACACATCTCACCGTGATCCTTCAATACGCCGTAGACGCATCAAAGACAGACAAGCAACAAGTCAAGTCACTTCATCTATATCGCAATCAAACCGACAACCGCCCTGTTGTCTCACCGTGAAACTTTTATATCTCATTGCTTTGACCAATCATACATCGTGATCTTCACAAATCGTATGATCTAACTTATATGAGATAAGGACACGATATATGCAATCAAGTATTCATTTCGGATGAGATTGTAATATGGTAATAGAAACATTGTATACAAGCTCAACCAAAACTCGCCAAGATACAATCCAACAATGTGTTCTTCTATCGAGTCGGAAGAACCAAGATCTCGGTGACTTACGATGATCTAAACCCCGATAAGGTATTAGGTGAGTATGAGTGTCGCCCATCACTGACTTGTAGCGAGTTAGAGTTCTAACCCAAGATTCTCCGTGATCTCGGGTGATGCAGGTTTGTATGTCACGCTAGTTATCTAGATCGAGTCACCGTATCCGCTAGGACATGACGCCCCTTAAGGAGCTCAAAGGTTTATTGTACTAAACCGCAGTCGAGTTAGCTCAAGCACAATAATAAGGTTGAGTGGTACTACTAGATATAGTTATTAATTGTTTTAAGCAATGATGCTATAAATGATTAAGATGTTCGATATCTTAAATACGGGATTCAGAATGTTCAAGTGCAAGCCCACTCAACTTCGTAAAGGTAAGTCAACATTCTTTTCTAGTGGTATGATCGAATGTTTATAAATTAATTTATGTTCGGCCAACATAAGATAATTAATTTATTTGAGGCCCATCTTTATTCCTCAGATTTGATCCCCTGGCGGCCCATCCAGTGCCCTTTAGCTGAGTGAAAATCGCGCCCATCTATGCTCTCTAAGATTTTATTCTCTTTATCCCATAAGGATATAATTATATTTATATATGCATAGATCCTTTCCATATAAGATTATGGTAATAACTCAGAGTATGGTAATAATCATGAGTATGGTAATATAGATTATGGTAATTTCATACGGGATTATGGTAATTCCATAGGGATTAAGGTAGGCATTATAAAATATATGAGATAAAGTCTAGGTTAATGTTCATTTTATCCTACACTATTGTCGAGAATTAGAGGTTCCCTGAGAGAGTTTTCAAAAATTTAGAAGAGGGGATTTTCCAAGCATTCTCCATAGATCGTCCTCACCGAGCTGAGATTGGGCAACCGGATACAGCCCGTAAGGTCAAAGCACGAGTCCCGATCCGCTCGATCCATTCATCTTGTTCCATCGACCTCTTCGTGATCCAAAGGTAAACACAGAAAACCTCACGTGTCGCAATTAATTATATAAACGCATGCTAGAATATAATCAATGTATGGTGAATTAAATATCCAAGATAGATCTCGCCAGGTTAACAAATATGTTTTCCTACACTGGTATCGTACCCGATCTAATTCGCTCTGGATTAATTCACGCTGATTATTACGGCGCTTTATTAATCAGGATCCGCTGCTCATCGTGGCTCGCTTGTTTTTTTGTCGGTTTTTGCTTTACACCACAGAAAATCCGGGTTAGATTAGATTTTATTCGTAAATCTTATCTATAAAAGAAGAACGAAGACGAAAGAACGAAGAACGAAACGACGGAAAAAAGTCTCGCAGCCTCCGAGTTGTCATGGAGCCTCGCAGTCACGGGGCGATCGCGAGGTCAGGGCGACGCTGCTCGCGCGAGATCCTCGGCGCCAGCGAGCGAGCTCGATCGTGAGGACGACCCGCGAGGCAACGCGCCGGCGCCAAAGCGACGGGCGCGCTCACAAGAAGAAACCCGGCGCCATGAAAGCGCACCGTCACGAAGTTTCGCCGGCGACGACACTCTCGGCGATGTTCGGTGCTCGGGCGTGGCCCAAGACTGCAGCCGACGGTCAGGGTTAACGACCGCGAGGTAGCCCGCAGGGACACGCTGGCAAAGCAGGCTGCGGGCGGGCCGGGTCGGCTTCGCTTCAGCGCGCGGTCCAAGATGACAATGACCGCCCGCACTCGCTTTTCCACCTCCAACCCAGATTTTCCGTCCGTGCTCATGCACGCGAGTCTGCTTGTGAATCCGTCCGTGCCTGCACGCAGTCTGCGTTTAATTTGTACTTTGCAAATCTATGTAATAGATTAGCTAGAAAGTGCAGTTTCATCGATGCGCATGAACGCTTTTATTTTATTTTTATCGCTCATATGCATGTCGGATGTTTAAATTATGCAAGAGCATGCTATGTATGTTTATATTACGCCGACAAACCTTAGTGTTTTACGTAATTGAGCGCATAGTAAGTATGCTAGGTTTATCGCTTATCAAGCATATTTTAGAATTTCGCGAGCATGTTTTACATGTCGAGTTCTATAGAAAAGCATGCTAGATTACATGATCCGATGGACAAACCTTTAATAAAAAGACTAAAGCAACCCGACATATTAATTTTTCAAATTAAAATGTCAAGCCTCCACCTTTGATCTCTAAACAAAGCGAGACGGATCGTGAGTAAACGCCCACCCGCGCTTGCTTGCATCGCTTATCATAAGTTTGTTAGATGAGATTTCAATAAAACTTTAAATCTATCGAGTAGGGAGTTTCATGTAAACGCCCACACGCTGGCTTGTATGTGCGATTTTCATAAGTTCTCTAGATAGATATAAAAGAGATAACAAAAGAATTTGAATTGGAAGGTATGGTCCGAGTGAGTATGCCAATTCTAAGAATTCATTCTTAAAATTGTGGTCAATGCTAGACATCACCTCAAGTACAACTTCCCGCCAAGTCCTTCTCGATAGTGACGTGGTTCAGTAAGGTCCAATCGAATTTCATTTGTCATAAGGATAAGTTGACATGGATTGAAATTAAACCACTAAAAGGTATATTTTAGTCTCGGTCGGGGTTCATGTAAACGCCCACACGCGGGTTGATGTGATTCCTCAGGCGACGGAGGTTTCAATTAATATTGTTTTATCAAAAGGTTACAATATTATCATACGAATTATATGCGATCGATGCTTATGTGTTTACATTATCGCTTCGATATGTCTCACGCCGATAATCAATATGCTCGCACAAAACTGCTATCCGTCCAAATTTTATCGAGTGGAAACATGGAATATGTTCTTATCAAGAACACATGTTTGTTCTCACTAGTCCCAAACCCGATGCCCTTATCGACGATCGACTAATGAGCAGAGAATCGCGCATTGGAATAACTCAAACAATATGGCGAAATGCTATATGATGACTACTATATCCAAAGGTTTACTGCAACATCACGATGGTAGACGCGACCGATATTTGGTCAAGTCTCGAGTAAGTTTGGGCAATGATCGACAACCGCCTCCACACAATGAGAGAAATCTGCGGTAAGATGAGAAGGAAGTTCGCTCCATGAACATGTCTCCCACACGACTCATCTCATGGATAGTCTTGATCAGTTGGGAGTGAGGTATCGACGGCCAAGGTCGATATCATCCTCAATACACCGCCCAAGTCTTTTGAGAACTACGAATGCGATCATGAGCAAGACCAAGTTTACACTTAGTCGCTTAATGATCTCGTTGTCATGAAGGAGTTATGGGAAAGGAGCATATGCTTCGCTAGCGCGATCTAAGGGCCCAAATTTTCCGCTGCAAAATGGAAAAGAAAAGGGCACCAAAGGTGGTAGAGAGGAAATGGGAGTAATGGGAGCAAGAACATGGCTGCCACCGGAGGCTCAAGAAGCCAAAAGAAGCGGCAAGTGCTTCAAGGCGTAAGATCGGGCATCAGCGTAGCCCTATGCTCAAGTGCCAAGGTAGTTGCTTTAGTAACGAAACATGTTTAGCGACTTGTTCTACCCATTCTTGGGTAGTAGATACGCGCAACCGATCATGTTTGTTACACCTGCGGGTTCTCGCGACAAGGAGTCGTTGATGGCGAGATAACGATTCCATGGGCAACGCGAAAGTCGAGGCCGCTGTAATGGAGATGTTACTTTATGTTTTAAGAAAATGCTTTAGTTTTAAAAGACGCTTATATGTGCCGGATTTTCTAGGAACCTTGTTTCGCTTCAAATTATTTACTCATGGATATTCGTTATTTTTGATAGTGGTGTTTCTATCATAAGAAATGACGGTTATCTCGTGTTGGCACGTTATATAATTCGCTTTATACTATTTCGCCAAACATAATACCTATGACTATGTCGCATCTTCATCAAACCCTAAAAGAGAAAGTTTTCTTCGAAGATGACACTACTTTTCTCTCGGCATCTTAGATTAGGTCACATCAATCTAAATAGGATCCAAAGACCGCTAAGAATGGAATTGGTAATCTCACTACATCGCTCCCACGCTGAACTCGTGAGAAGGTAAGATGTCGACTGCACCCTTCAAAGCGAAGGGTTATGAGCCAAAGAAATGTTGAGTTAGTCCATTTCACCGTGGACCGATGTCCACACAAGCTCGTGGAGGTACGAGTATTTTGTCACTTCATCGACGACACTCAAGGTACGGATACGTATACCGCTCACCGCAAGTCCAATGCTTTGAGAAATTCAAAGAGTTTAAGGCAAGGGAGACAAGCTATGTAAGTATCAAGTCATCTGCTCGATCGCTGTATGCAATACCCAAGAATAGTTTATGGACTATCTAGTGAAGTGGATTACCTCCCAACAAGATTTCACCGGCACACCACAGAAATGGTGTGTCGAACAAGAAAGGACTCTTTAGAAATGGTTAGATCTATGATGAGTTATGCTACATGCCTATTTCGCTCGGGTATGCCTTAGAACAATGCATACTTTAAATCTAGTACCATCCAAGTCCCGGAAAAGACCCTTCGAGTTGTGGTTTGGGCAAGCCCGCTTAAGCCACATAAGGATAGGCCCAAAGCCAACAAGAAGGCCGACAAGTTGGAGGCTAGATCCGACGCGTATTTATCATCCTAGAGGAACAAGGTGGTTTATTCTATAGTTCTAAGGATCAGGTCATTATTAGCACTAATGCTCGATTCTTAGAAGAGGACTACATGAAAATCATAAATTCAAAGTTGAAATCATTCTTCAAGAATTAGAAGATGATCGATCCACCACCGACAGGGCTAAAGGTGCGAGATGTCGAGTCTAGGGAGGATCGACACCGATACTTCAAGAAATTGCGGGTCGAGTTCCACCGAGATATCGATGCATAAGTGGTACCCACCAAGAAGGCAAGATGAGAACCACAAGTTTTTGCACCCACCGCCGCTTTCAGGCCTGTAGAACCTCGTCAGAGTGGAGGGTTGTTCGTCAACCCGAGCGATTTATGTTCGTGGTAATCTTCGGATTTAGTCCGTGAGATTTAACAGCAATAATCCACCCATGGACATACAAGGGATACAAGATATTGATGCAAGATTACGGACACCGCTACGGACTTAGAAAGGAGTCCATAACGGCTATGGATGAATATGAAAGACAACTCTACCGATGGCAAAGAAGCCAGGTAGAGGGATATACAAGAGAGAGATTCCATGGAGAGGTTTCGCTTAAAGCCGTGCTTGTGAAAGGGTACACTCGATTGAGGGCATCGATTTCATGAGACCTTTCCTCGAGCAATGCTCAAGTCCATCGAATTCTCCGCCATAGCAGCCCACTCTGAACCTAGAGGTTTGGCAATGGATGTTAAAACCGCTTCTAAACTGTTACTGAGGAGGTGAGACATCTATATGCAAGAACTCAAGGTTATGTGGTAAAGTGGAAGAAAGATCTAGTAGCTTAAGAAGTCCATTTATGGACTTAAGCAGCCTCCCGATCATGGAACTTACGCTGACGAGGTAGTAAAGTCCATGGATTTACCGCATGCCTCAGAGAGTGTGTGTATCGTTAGATGTCAACGTGATGTGGTATTTCGACTTTACGAGATGACATCCTTCTAGTCTTGCAACAACGTGAAGTCGTTATCGACGAAGAGTTGGTATCCGATCGCTTCAAATGAAAGACTTAGAGATGCAGCGCATATTCTGGGATCAAGGTTTACCGAGATCGCAAGAAGAAAATGTTGAGCTTATCTCAGCGCCTTACATCGATACCGTGATTACTGCTTTAGTATGCAGCACCGCCAAGAAAGGATTGCTACCTTCGCATATGGCGCCTTTATTCAAGACGCACCACCCATGACCGCAGCGAGATAGAGGAATGGACAAGTTCCTTCACGCTCCGTAGGAAGTCTCATGTACGCAATGCTATGCACGAGGTCCGATATCTACTATACGGCAGTATAGTAGGATATCGCCAACCTCGACAAGCTCATCGATCGCAGTAGCATATACCAAGTACCGAAATGACTCGAGATTATAGGCTGTTTACCATGCGATAGTCTAATGCCTCGGGACATGCACTGGATTTCAAGTCGACCGTGATGAGAAAAAGTCAACCCTTGCCATGTGTTTACCTTGGGAGGTGGAGCCAGATCCCATGGAGTGCAAAGCAACATGCATCATGGACTCTACCATGGAAGCCGAATATGTAGCCGCCTTGAGGCTTCTAAGGAGGTCAGATGGTTCAAGAACTACCTCATGGATCTAGGTGGGTACCGGTTTGCCCAAGAGTATCATAGTTTATCGTGATAACTCGTGCAAGTGGCAAACTCGAGGGAACCACGGACCCACAAGGCGACCAAACACATAGAGGGAAAGTACCATATCATACGAGAAATCGTTAGACGAGGTGACGGGTTGATTGAAAAGATTGATACGACGGAAAATCTAGCGGATCCATTCACGAAGAGCCCGCCGCAAAAGTCTACGATGGACACGTTAGAGGACTCGGATTGCTGATGGCACCCACTTAGAAAGGAAACTTTTGTATAAGTGGAGAAGCAAAGTGATGGTTGTTTGTAATAGCTAGTAGAGAGAGACACATTGTATACTAAAAGTTTGCTTTAGTATAAGTGGGAGATTGTTGGATTTGTATACCGAAAGCGCTTTGGTTGAGCTTGTATACAATGTCTCCTCGTTACCACTATTACAATCTCCTATCCGAATCAATACTTGATTGCATATATCTCGTCCCCTTATCTCATATATAAGTTAGATCATACGGGTGTAGAAGATCACGTGTCCGTATGATTGGTCGCTTAATGAGATATAAAAGTTTCACACCGAGACAACTTAAGGACGAGTTGTCGGTTTAGTCCGCAGATATAGATGAAGTGACTTGACTTAGTTGCTTGTCTATGCCGGCACGCTCGACGTATCAAGGATCACAAGTGAGACGTGTTCTTCTATCCGACCGTCGTGAAGAACCAAGATCTCGTGACTTACGATGATCTAAACCTCGATAAGGTATTAGGTGAGTATGAGTTGTCATCCATCACTTTGACTTGTTATGGGTGAGGGTTATATGTTCTAACCCAAGATTCTCCGCATCTCGGGTGATGGCGTTTGTATGTCACGCTAGTTATCCAGACGAGTCACCGTATCCGCTAGGATGATGACGCCCTTAAGGAGCTCAAAGGTTTATTGTACTAAACCCCGCAGTTGAGTTAGCTCAAGTACAATAATAAGGTTGAGTGGTACTACTTAAGGATATGAAGTTATTAATTGTTTTAAGCAATGATTGCTATAAATGATTAATGGATGTTCGATATCTTAAATACGGGATTCAGAATGTCTAAGTGCAAGCCCGACTCAACTTCGGTAATAAAGGGTAAGTCAACATTCTTTCTAGTGGCATGATCGAATGTTTATAAATTAATTTATGTTCGGGCTGAACATAAGATAATTAATTTATTTGAGGCCCATCTTTATTCCTGCATTTGATCCTCGGTCGCCCATCCAGCCCTTTAGCTTGAATGAAAATCGCGCCCATCTATGCTCTCTAAGGCAAGATTTTATTCTCTTTATCCCATAAGGATATAATTATATTTATGGTATATGCATAGATCCTTTCCATATAAGATTATGGTAATAATCGAGAGTATGATAATAATCCTAGAGTATGGTAATTTCCATATAGGATTATGGTAATTTCTATATAGGATTATGGTAATTTCCATATGGGATTAAGGTAGTGCATTATAAATATAAGGTATGAGATAAAGTCTAGGTTAATGTTCATTTTATCCCACACTATTTTCGAGAATTGTAGGTTCCCTGAGAGAGTTTTCAAAATTCTAGTGAGAGCAAAGGGTGATTTTCCCAAGCATTCTCCATAGATTGTCCTCACCGACGCTGGAGATTGGGCAACCGTGATACACCCGTAAGGTCAAAGCACGAGTCCGATCCGCTCGATCCATTCATCTCGCTCCATCGACCTCTTCGATCCAAAGGTAAACACGAGAAAACCCCTACGTGTTGCAATTAATTATATAGACGCATGCTAGGAATATAATCAATGTATGGTGAATTAAATATCCAAGATAGATCCTCGGGGCGAGGGTTAACAAATATGTTTTCCCTACATGGCGTCGGCGATCCCCTTCCCGCGTCGCTGGGTGACTGCCTGATCGTCATCCACGCGGTTGTTGCCATTACCACCGGCGGTACTAGCGTTTGCACGTGTTCTTGCCATTAAATTGTAGAAAAACGAAGCTTTTTGTTCAGAATGTTCCCACAGACGGCGCCAATGATAAATCTAGTGTATGTAAATGTACGAGATTTATGAAAAGCAGTAAAGAACACAAGAGTTTTTACGTGGTTCGATCAAGAATGAGATCTACGTCCACGGAGGTGATGATCCTCAATACTTTCACTATAAACGGATTACAATGAGTGTATCTAAAAGGCTCTAGTATTCAATAAGTTGTTAACCCTTTTACCGTCAACCTAACCTCTATTTATACAAGATTGTGGATCTCGTACTGGATCCCTTGATTGGTGGGATAACGATCCTTCCGTAACTGACCACGATCTCTGCCATAACTGACCACGATTTCCGCCATAACTCCACGATCTCTGCCTTTGACTTCGTCTTGGTTAGGGTCTTGATTAGGGGTTTGGACGCTAGGCTTTAGGCTTAACCGCGTGGGCCGTCATTAAGTCAGGCCCAGCTCGTTTGGGCTTGCCAATGGGCCTGAGCGGTTGGGCCATATCCCATCATGCATCATCGTAGATCTTCATGATCTAATGACTAAAATTAATTTTCACATTCTCACTTTAAATAAGGTTTTTATTTGAACCTACTCATATATATATATATATATAATCTATCAATATGCCACTTTGAAATATTAATGACGCCCTCGTACCATAAATCTAAGCTTATGAGTTCTCCATAATCCCAGTCAGCAAGGGCAAATGATGAAGAGTTTTGGGGGGATGAAGAAGAGAGTGAAAACACGTATAGCCCCTACACTGTATAATCTCATTGGTTTTCAAATTTCTTTATAAACAGAGCAGAGTTAAGATTTTTGAAATAGACGGGAGAAATTATATAAGTTTCCGTGTTAGTTAGGAACAATTATGGATGGATGAAATCACATTTCTATATGTTAAAAGTGAAAGGAAATGCAAAATACAACCTATCATAAAATAATAATTTTAAAATTATTGTCCCTGCGACAAATTTCAATTAAGGTGGCTCTCACGGTAGAGGTCACAAGGTTCGAACCCCACCAAACGCTCTATGGGTTTGAGCGCACACACCTGGTTTTCAAGTGTGGTTTACACATCATGTGTGTGGTTTGCGCTATTACATTGCAAGATGGGGTTTACTCAATAGTAATTAACTAAGCAATGCGGGTTCCCATGATACACCCAAAAAAAAATAATAATAATAATAATTTTAAAATTAAACAGATGATGGTCGATGCGTGCTTGGGAATTGGCTCTTCCCCTGGATATAATGATGAAGTTATTGTTTGATTTAGAAACTATAGGGTAAAACGGCACACCAATTAATATTATTTTTTATTTTTAAATAAGGTTTGTAGTGAATTTTTTAGGAATTATGTATAGAATGACCTTTTTCTTCTAATAAATATGGTAGGCCAAGGAAACTTGTTCACAAACAAGGCATTTTAAATTAAGTAATTTAGTTTGAAATGAACTCTTAACTTTGTAGATCGGCCTTAATGAGTTTTCTTGGGCTTCATAGAAGAAATATGAGCATTACATATTTCTTCTTTATTTATAGAAAGCCCGTTTATATATCCTAATATTTTTCTTTTTCTTTACTTTAATTCTTCTTTAGAAATCTATAGTCACTACCTACAGTAACCTACCTAATACGACTTAAAGGCATTGTAAACTCGCAACTTATAAATTCGATATCGCAAGTTCAGCAAACTCTTGCAATTAAAACCTCAAGAAGTCCAGAACAGGGTATGGGCTAAAATTTAAACTTTTAAAACTATGCTAGACTTTGTATATATTTATTTTTAGATAAAAACTGAAAATAAATTAATGGTAATACATAAATATTAAGAAAAATTACCCCTATGATTCGTAGGGTCAGTATAAAAACGCACCTTGCATGGCCGGCCTCACTTGGGATCCTCTAAATATCCCAACTTTGATATCTCATTACGTGCCTACTGTCAATTTTTTTTTTAATTTTTCAATTCAATATATTGAGATTTAGTTTAATTTTACGGTTATTAAATAAGATTAATCCAATTAAAATTTATAATTATGTTTTTATACCCAATTTGCAACTCTTTAGTTAAAATATAATTATTTGGGTTGATTATTCCAAGATTAGGGTTTTCTTAAATTTCATTTTTTCTAATAAATATTATCTAGAGTTCATTATATAATAATAAGTTTTATTTATAATATTTTTAAATAGTAAAATTAATAGTGGGACATGGAAAGATGAAATTTAATTGAAGAAATAAAAACTATTCCTTTAACAAAAGCAACTGGAAGTCTGGAACAAATATTGCTACACTCAAACATGAAAACCTTCAATCCAGGATCATGAAACACAACAAATCACATTTTCCCAAGAACACGAATCCTTTAAAACCCAGAGAATCCAACAACTGATGCGTTTGATCTATCCAACTGGTCGTAAGCCTGTCGCTTGAAAAGAGAGTGACGATTCCGCTCTGGGAACAAACTCCTCGGAAGTTGGACGGCATAGCGACTGATTCCGAGAAAACAAAATAAACAAGCACAATATAAACAATAATTATAACGGACTTGACGAGCGCCGCCCTTTCCTCGACATAGATCATAAAATATGCTGACGTGAAAAGAGAGATGACACAGAAGACAGATAAGGAGAGGAAGATGAGTCCTTTATCAATCCTAACTGCTGGCTTATAGTTACTTTCAATCTCCATCATGACGAGTGAGAAGTGAAATACAGACAATGATGAGAAAACATAGCCAATGCTTCAAATACAATGAAACATGTGAACCAATTGGACTTTGAGAGAATGGGAATCCCCGTGTCTTGATTGTATCCTCCTGGTACAGCGAAGGCAGAAGCAAACACCACAGAAAATATCAAAGTCGAGATGAGCATCCAAGAATCTGCCGTATTCGTATTCCATGTTCTATTCTTTTCCATAAAGCTCTTGTGCTCCTTCAAATATAATTCCTCTGGTGTGTCTCCCTCTTTATTTCTCATCTTCCAACAGACTGGCGGTACAACTGACTGGACTGCCTGTACAAGTTACGTGTATATAAATATACGAACAAACTAACATCTTTCAGATAGCAGCTAAGTTTTTTTCACAACCTTAAACCAGAACACCTCCCGTCGCAACCGAAAAGATGGTACCACCGAGTACCACAAGTCTTGAGGCCCTAATTCCGCAGCTAAATGCAAAATGTTGTTGCCATTTGCATCTTGAGCGACTGCAATCAAATCTTTCCTTGCTCCTATCTGTTCAATCAGTCCAAACAAGCTCCCTTTTCGATATTTGACGGCGATATGAAATATAGTATATCCTTCACTGTTGGTGTGCCATACAAGATCAGGGTAACTCTGCGTAATCATAGTAATAAGCTCCACGTTCCCTTCTTTCGCTGCATCGTGAAGAATAGGAGGATTTTTCATTAGCTCTATCACTTTAGCCTTTCCCATTCTTTGAATACCTTCCCACAGCTTATTAGCCAACAAGCGAAAATCTCGTCGCATTACTCCCGTCCTCCAGTGCATTTCTAACATGCATTACCACTTACATCAAATTTGGCTATCATTTAATCAATTGGATTCTTAAACATTGCAATAACTTGTAATACTCCGATCTTTAATTTTAATTTTTCAAATATCAGAGCAGGCCTCGGTTCTAGAAAATAGTCATTTTCTATTTCAACTTTTGTATACTTAGGAAAGAAAAATATCACATTGTAAATAAAACTATACTCACTTTATCTTAAAATATTCTAAAGTATCAAAATATTTATTTAAATCATCAACTATCAAGATTGTATAAAATATATCATTCCTCCATTTTTTCGACCTCCAAAATTTTGACGTGGTTATAGCTGGATGTCACATGAAATTACATGACATTTCCATGTAGCATATATGTTTTTCAAGTTCTCGTATTTTCTATGTTGTATCTAACGAATCATGTCAAGATTTTGAAGGCCGAAAAATGAATGCGAGACTTTTTTGATACAAGTTATACTTGATTATTTAATAAAATATTATTGATAGCTTAAGATATTTTTGATAAAACAAAGATAATTTAGATTTAAAGTGATACTTATCCTTTGAAAAAATAGAGCTGAGTTGGAAATCACCTCAAACACATGTGGATAATGATGTCGTGAAATGTCACCTTTCTGGAGGCTATTTTAAAATTAAAAAAAAAATCAAAGGCGAGAATATTATTTTGAAAATTTCAAAAGTGTGTGATATTTTTAAAAAGCGCAAAATATATAGATAAAAATATAATTAAACCTACAAAATATATATGAAAGTTCAAAGACCTAATTGTGCATTATCCATATTGATGTTTTAAAGGTAGGGGGTGATCAATTACTATTCATGAAGAAACTCGTCTGTCTGGCCAACAGATGCAAAGCCGTTCCTTCATCGTTCGTCATTGTAGCAAGTTGTTCTTTACGCCCCAATATTTCTAAGGCGACACCTGCAACATAGTGCATGAATTTGACCAAATTAATCTACTAATTCAAAATAATCACATAACTTCAATAACAATTCATTCTCTTATATGATTTGTAGCTTGCATGTTTCTCATCGTATGAGCGAAATTTTGAAATTGGACCCATGAGATCCCATCGAAAAATTTAATAGAATTTTTAGAATAAAAGTAAAGATTCGAGTTGAATTTTGAAATATTTATTTTGTTCTCAATTATAACTGAATTATGACATATTTCTTTTATGAGATAAAACTAATTTATAATTGAATCAATGTCAAAGCGTTGAACAAATTCTTTCTCAATAAACACTATCAAAGAACTAGACAAAAGTCATCTTCGTTTTATTCCACAACATTGACTTCACAATTTTCATGACGGGAATCAATGCACATTCTAATATTGTCAGAGAAACCAAAAGCTTTGAAGTTGGATAGTAAACGTGAGTTTTTCTTAATATGGACACAACAAATTATTGAATAATAACATTTGAAAATACAAACACAGATAACACAATTTGAAATATAAACAATATAAATTAGAAATAGTAATTATATTAACCAACAGATTTCTATAAAATAGGGCTAAACTTACTGATGGTGATGAGTTCTTCAATAGGGAATCTTTATTGTGTTTTTTTAATTTTCAGAGTAAAATTAGTAATTTTGAGAGTGGAAAATGGGAAGAAGACAATGAAATGAAAATTCCATAAACTTTTGAGAGTAAATATCGGATAGAGTAAATTTTGAGTGGAAAATCAAAAATGATCACTAGATTATATTTATAAATAGATGAAAAAGTGCAAATAAATGGAAGAACAAAATTATAGAATATTATAATAATAATTAAATATATTAAAAACAAAAAAATCTTACGGGACGATGGCCTAGTCCCGCCAGTGGCCGCATCCGTCACTGTTTCTCATTGCAATAAAATAAAAATGTGTGTGCCCAAGCGAAGAGAGATGATCATACCATATAATCTGCTACGTATAGCCACTAGCAAAAGATCAAACCATTCTTCCATCAACAAATCTTCAACTTGAGCGAATTTCAAAAATAAGAAACGATCTTTGCATTTCCACGGAAAGCTGCCTTGTATATGGGTGTCTTATTTTCCTATCACGTGCAATGACAAGAGTTGGATTCTTTTTATCATTAAATCAACAATGTCTATTGCCCTGCAGATATCGCAGCATAGCAACATGCTGTGTAGCCATTGCCATCCAGCAATGCTAAATCACTTGTACTCAATTTATCCACTAGTATTCGCACCATTTCTTTGTGATTGATGGCAGCAGCTACATGAAGAGCTCTATCTCCCAGTTCACTGATATAATCACTTGCTAATTTTGGATTTCTCCAAAGCATTTCAGCAGCTACACAATCACCTACCAGTGTAGCTTTGTACATTGAGTCGTGACTATTTGAAAGACTAATTCCTCGAATACTAATCCCTGTTGAAACATACAAAAAAGTTGTCCAAGTATCGGAAGATGCTTCATCTAATAATTGATCAACTAGTGACAAAATGGGCAAAATTCTATTTATCTAATAATTGATCAACTAGTGAAAAAATGGGCAAAATTCTATTTATCTTATAGAGATTATTAATTTATATAGAGAGATGAGTTATACTGGAACCTTTGATTTTCACGTAGATCTATGTTTCTATGTAAATTACAATAATATTTTTATGGGATAATATTTCTTTATATATTATAAGAATATTTCGTTAGTGACAACATTAATTAGATAATACAATATTGAGTAGTTATACTGGAAACTTAGAAATTTTTTGATCAATTTTGTATGAGGTATCCGCCAGTCTTCTTGTAAAACTACATTGTTCCAATAGAGATGTCAATGAGTAGGTTTTATCCGAACCACAACCAATAAATAAATAATGGTTATGATTCTAGAACCGATCCATTAGATACTAGATCCAGATCGGATCCGGACCATCAACTATAGGTCTTAAGCAGTCCGGATTTAAGCGGGTCTAGAACTAGAACTGGTCTAGAATCAAAATGGAATCGAAACCGTTGCTTTATAATTTAATGGGCTATGAATGATTTCAGATCGGTATGGATAAAACTGACTCATTGATAAGTGTTGGGATATCAGGTCCTCATTCATACTTAGGAAAGAAACGAAAAATTAGGAAGAAAAAGAACAACAATCTCAACACAAGAATTTAACGTGGAAAACTCCAAAACCGGAGAAAAACCACGACTCACAGAGAAAAATTCACTATATGATAAATTTCTATAATCACACAGTATACATCTCCTTCTCGACCCCCTATACTATTATAAGCCTTTGACAAACTTTCACCCTTCTATCAAGATTCTCACAAGAGAAACTAAGAAAGAAATTTAAACTAGAATTTAATCACAAAACTATAATATAGTGATCGGTACACTTGTAAGAAAGAATTTTATGCTCCTTATATAATAATAAGGGCTCACTCACTTGTCCCCTGGGACAAATTGGTTAAGGTGAGTTCATGTAGCCGAGAGGTCACAAGTTCGAACCCCACCAAACGCTGTCTATGGGTTTGAGCCACCACACCGGTTTTTTCAAGTGTGGTTTACACGTCTGTGTGGTTTGCGCTGCTATTGCACAGACCGTGGGGTTACCCAAGACACACCTAAGGTGGCATGGGGTTCCCATGATACCAAAAAAAAGGGGCTCCTCACTTTGTTTACAAAATCAATGTGGGACAAAACTATTTTATTTTAACACTAGAAAATTCCAACAACAAACCTACTTAAATTTAGGCTTGTCGATGAGCGGGTTTCTTCGGATCATAACCAATAAATAAGTATTGGTTCTGGAACCGAACATGGACCAGACCGGACCATCAAACTATGGATCTAAACGATACGGTATAAAGCGGTGCGAACCGCGCTTTAAAATTTAATGGATTTTGAGCGGTTCAATCGGTTCGGTAAAATTCACCCATTGACATCCCTAGGTTCCAATGTGTAGTGATACATTAGATATATACATTTTAGATCTTACAAATAGAAACAGATGTTGGAACTGTTATTTTTTAAATTCCTACAATATCATATGTGCTGACCTTCCCAAGTTTGACCATTATTAGTTCCAGTTACTGCTAGCGGGAGTAGAGTTGTTTGTGCGATTTCAGTTGTTTCAACGTTGTCTACTACAAATAAAAACTTTGTCATGTTAAATTCCTACGATAATATATATTTGAAATAATTCCAAAATATCTCGTTTAAGAAAATAGAATTCAAGAAACAAAACGATATGCTGACCTTTCAAAGTTTGAACGTTAGTTTCGGTCACTACTGGCGGTGCCGCGGTTGTTTGAGCGATTTCAATTGTTTCAACATTATCTACTACAAACAAAAACATCATGCTGTAATTATTATGTTAAATTCCAATTATACAATATATTTTTGAAATAATTCCACAAAATCCCCTTTAAGAATACAGCCACCTGGAAATGAAATAACATGCTTACCTTTCGAATTTCGACCATTAGTTTCGGTTAGTGGTGTTGCAGTTGTTTGAGCGAATTCATTTGTTTCAACTGAAGCTGAAGGAAGGGCATCCTCATTTTCGGCCATATTCTGCCATTTTGGGCCATAGATTTCCTTCCCATTCTTCCTCACTAATCTCTTCATCTTAGATAGCTATTACTCGAACTTCTTTTGAACTTTGGTGTGCTCCTTTATTCTGCTTCTCTCTTATTTATAACTAAATTCGCAATTTTTGATATATACCCATTCCCTCCCCCAATTTCCTTCCTAATTTTTCTTTTTGGGACGTCCCCCAATTTTCTTCCTATCTATTTATAATAACTATATTTCCAATTTTACTCTCAATAATATTATTTATTTACATATTTTACCACCCATGACCCACCACTATTTCTCTTTTTTACTCTCAACAACCTATTTATTTACACCTTTTACCATCTATAGCCCACTACTAACTAATTTAAAAATATATTATTGTGGGACCCTTACTCCACTCATAATATATTCAACAATTTTTATTAAAATTCACGTCGAAGATTCCTAGAACTATATTTGGGGGACCAATGAAGTATTAAACATTGACTGTTTTTTACTCGCGACGTTTTTTGTTGACTTGTTCGATATGTCTTGTACTAAAAAGTGAGATACCTAAACCTAATTTTGGTTTTTGAAGAATTGAGATTAACTTTGCAAATTGGAATTGAGATCTATGGATCCCAACAATAATTAGTTTGTTGAGTCTCCAATTTGATTCGCCCACAAAGTCAAGTAAAGTATATATAATGCACAAATTCGCCCATATAAGTCAAGCAAAGTATTTTATACTCTTTGTTTACTATTATCTCAAAGTTAATTAAATTCTCAGAGATGGAAGACTTTGTACCTTTTAACAATTTTACCCTCAATAATATTCTTTATTTACACATTTTACCACCCATGACCCACCACTATTTCTCTTTTTTACTCTCAACAACCTATTTATTTACATATTTTACCATCTATAGCCCACTACTAACTAATTTAAAAATATATTATTGTGGGACCCTTACTCCACTCATAATATATTCAACAATTTTTATTAAAATTCACGTCGAAGATTCCTAGGACTATATTTGGGGGACCGAAGGAGTATTAAACATCGATCGTTGCAATCTTCCTACCTTCTTAATCATCATTTATTTTACTCGCTATGCTTTTTGTTGACTGCTCTATATGTCTTGTAGATCGAAAAGTGAGATACCTAAACCTAATTTTGGTTTTTGAGAATTGAGATTAACTTTGCAAATTGGAATTGAGATCTATGGATCTCGACAATAATTAGTTTGTTGAGTCTCCAATTTGATTCGCCCACAAAGTCAAGTAAAGTATATATAATGCACAAATTCGCCCATATAAGTCAAGTAAAGTATTTTATACTCTTTGTTTACTATTATCTCAAAGTTAATTAAATTATCATCGATGGAAGACTTTGTACCTTTTAACAATTTTACCCTCAACAATATTCTTTATTTACACATTTTACCACCCATAACCCACCACTATTTTACCTTTTTACCATCAACAACCTATTTATTTACACATTTTACCATCTATAGCCCACTACTAACTAATTTAAAAATATATTACTGTGGGACCCTTACTCCACTCATAATACATTCAATAATTTTTATTAAAATTCACGTCGAAGATTCCTAGGACTATATTTGGGGGACCGAGGGAGTATTAAACATTGACTGTTGCAATCTTCCTGCCTTCTTAATCATCATTTATTTTTTACTCACGATGTTTTTTTATTGACTTGTTCTATATGTCTTATACTGAAAAGTGAGATACCTAAACCTAATTTTGGTTTTTGAGGAATTGAGAATAACTTTGCAAATTGGAATTGAGATATATGGATCTCAACAGTAATCAGTTTGTTGAGTCTCCAATTTGATTCGCCCACAAAGTCAAGTAAAGTATATATAATGCACAAATTCGCCCATATAAGTCAAGCAAAGTATTTTATACTCTTTGTTTACTATTATCTCAAAGTTAATTAAATTCTCATGGATGGAAGACTTTGTATCTTTTAACAATTTTACCCTCAATAATATTCGTTATTTACACATTTTACCACCCATGACCCACCATTATTTCTCCTTTTTACCCTCAACAACCTATTTATTTATACATTTTACCATCTATAGCCCACTACTAACTAATTTAAAAATACATTATTGTGGGACCCTTACTCAATTCATAATACATTCAACAACTTTTATTAAAATTCATGTCGAAGATTTCTAAGACTATATTTGGGGAACGGAAAGAGTATTAAACATTGACTGTTGCAGTCTTCCTGCCTTCTTAATCATCATTTATTTTTTACTCGCGATATTTTTTGTTGACTTGTTCTATATGTCTTGTACTGAAAAGTAAGATACCTAAGCCTAATTTTGGTTTTTGAGGAATTGAGATTAACTTTGCAAATTGGAATTGAGATCTATGGATCTCAACAATAATTAGTTTGTTGAGTCTCCTATTTGATTCGCCCACAAAGTCAAGTAAAGTATATATAACGCACAAATTCGCCCATATAAGTCAAGCAAAGTATTTTATACTCTTTGTTTACTATTATCTCAAAGTTAATTAAATTCTCATGGATGGAAAACTTTGTATATCGTCTGAAAACCTCTCTCGTACCAATGCTAACTTTGTTAGTAGGTTTGAGAGGTGTAACAACGCCAAGTACAAGGACATTATCCTAAGAGTTTTGATTGCTTTTGGATTGCTGATCCTACGCTTCTAAAATGGTAGCGAGCGAGGTTTTGTTGAGGAATTATTTAATATTTAACATAGAATGTGTTATCCTAACGGAGGAGACTCCAAAGAAAATTATGAATCCGGACACTTGTCCGAGATGCAATGCACACTGGGAGATTTAAGTAGAAGGCTTGGGTTTTTTTATAAGAAGTTTTGAAAAAAGTGTTTGAAACCATCTATTACCAGAAGTCAATCAAGCATTCTACGAGGATATGTTGATGATAGAAGAGAGGCTTGTCATCAACGCCTAACTCCAAGAGGCGTTGATGATTATCTAGAAGAGTACCCATCCAACACACAGTTAATGGAGACAAGAAACAAAAGAGCAAAATTCGCTCCTAGTTAAAAAGAAATTTCATCGGATTCCTCAAATTCGACGAAATTAAGGGAGATCCAGAAGATGGTGTAATACTACGGGCCTACGACAACTGTCTATATGGAGTACCACAAGAGTTAAGAAGGATATCCATGCAGTAGCAGAAGATTCTTACCCTATTGCGGAATATCCAGAAGAAAATCGAAGGCCTTGAGCGAGAAGCATGCCCGAGATTGATCAAGAAATCCCCGGGTGAACTCAAGTTCTCATCCATCAGGATGGTCGACGACAACGCTCGAACCGAAAGAATAATCTGACTCTTAAAAAATGAATAATCTTGAAAGAGTGGGATTGAACGACTTGCGGGGTTAGTAGAATCATTTGTTAACCTTAGTATGGTGGACTTAAAGATGAACCAGAACATCCCGAAGGATGAGCCAACAATCCCACCATAAGGGATACCAGGAATTGATCCTATGGGATCAATAGGTCATTGTGAATCTGGCCAAGGACCTGATACAGAGTATGCAGCAGAAAAAACCAAAATCAGAATACGAGATAAAATAATGAGGCAAAGAATGCAAGAAACCTCTGTCGGAAAAGCCACCTTAGAACCTATCCATCCCTATGGAATGATACTCGATCTCGACGAAGTCAACATCAAAGATCGGGAGAACATCGTAGATGAATGGGCATCGTCAATGGTTGTTGCAGTCGCAACAATTGAACTCGATGACTCAATTTTTCAAGGTTCTCAAGCAAGTTTAGCAGGTGTTGTTAAGCAATATTGAGAACATTGCCCAATTGAAAGAAAAGCAGTATACTGACATTCGATTTCGTAGAGTACGTAGTCAAAGGCATGGTAGATTCCTTCAAAGTTCACTTCCTCGGAGATGGATACTTTGATGGTTACAACGAAGAGAAGAGGAAGAAATATTTGTTAGCTCTATACAATCTAAGACTGATGTTCTTAGAGTAAGGAGCGCTCAACAAATTTCTCCAACTCTTTACTAAGTATCAATATCTTAGTACAGTCAACGAGGATGTTATACTAGAGCTATTTTTCTTGAAGTTCCCCAGTCCATGCATGGAGGGAGATGTTCATCAGGGATTACCAGCCAGGAGTCTATGTCAATAGCGTCTCCAGAAGGATGTATTTTGTCCACAAGAAGTTGTCAGAGTGGTGTCAACTTGCAACCAATAAAGAGGAATCTCAAGAAATTGAGAAAGATCAATAAAGCAGCACCGTTGATCTGTGATATGATTGATCTTCCAACAGAAATCGGAGGAGAACATTTATATTAATCCATAAGGAAGAAAAACATGTTCCAACCCTATAACAAGCGAATGATAGAAAAGAGGAGTTCTTGGAGGCCAAGAACGATGAGTCGCGACAAAAAAGCCAGATATTATAAATTTGGACAAAGCGGTCCAAACAAGAAATGATCAAGCTCAGGGATCCACTTCTCGCGAGCAAACACCAATGAAGAAGACTTTCAT
This sequence comes from Salvia rosmarinus, assembly GCA_036937905.1. NCBI lineage: Eukaryota > Viridiplantae > Streptophyta > Magnoliopsida > Lamiales > Lamiaceae > Salvia > Salvia rosmarinus. The sequence goes on from JAODLM010000305.1 coordinate 22,483, forward strand.
AAGAGCTCACACTAGAGCTAATGAAAGTTTCAAGGATTGCAACTGCTGGACGTGTGGTGCAAAATGACATATCTCAACAAATTGCCCACGGAACGAGCAAAGAAAAATACGAAGATTCGAGTCTACACCAGACATCGATGATGCCATATACTACCAAGAATTGGTTCAAGTATACCAATTCGAAGATATTACCTTCAGATGAGAGTATATCTGAACAAGATAGATCTTCAGCGGAGAAGAATAATCGGATGAATCCTCAGAATCAGGATCCGACTGAAGGAGAGACGCTCAATCTGCAGGTTGAGACAATACTTAGTTTTATCTAAGTCTTTCGAACTTCATCTTTAGGTATGAGTTAATATTCATATATCCTCTTTAGGAGGAACTCACTCAATCAGTATCAACAGATTATTTCTAAATTGATATAATGCATGTTGAGCCTTTAATTTTTCCTTTGTGTTAGGAATCTTGAGTCCTGCAAGGACTTTCATACATAGATATCAACTTCCAATAACCCATACAAAGATGTGGCTGTCTATATTTATGATTACTGCCATAAATATTAAATAACGAAATATAGTATCAATTCATAACGGGAGAATATGTTTGATCAAAAATTTATTTCGGGTTTCTACTTAAACCCTTGAGCTACTAACCTCGCTTGATTTCTCACCACCTTATTGTTTACATTTAGCGAGTATCACATTTGATTTTGGATCCAAATTTCAAATTGAACAAATAATTTGTTGAGGCAAAATGTGTTGTCGACAACTACAATTATATATTTCTCCCGTATTCACAAAGTTTATAAAAACCATATTCTCATCATTTCCCTTCATATTTTGATCTGGTCGTTCTATAATCCCAACGTTATAATTATTTGGTGCACGCAAATCTATTGGGAATCCTGCTTGAGATGATCCTCTTGAGAGGTATTTGAGTTATATAATTTCTTTATTTGATTTTGTATACCACAAAGTTTTTATCTTTAACACCAATAGATAATAAGTTTCTCACGCTCGGCATCGAGGAGTATCAACAAATTTATTTTGTCAACAATGGACTTCAATTCTTTGTGGTGCATATATAACAAGTATATAAGATTTTGTCACCCTTTGACAAGAATAATTTGTTGAACTTCGGGTTCATAGTGCGTAATTTAAATGGTTAATCCTACGAGAATATCTCAACATTCTCTCATTCATATCTCATATCTCCCTAATACCGGAGATAATTAGAGTTGGATTATAAAATCAGCATACCAATTTTAAATTGATCGTCAATTATTAGCTCTATATATGTATTTCGATGGCGTACACATATAATATTGCATAGAACACATATAAATACGTTAGAGTGATAACATCCTCTTCTGGAGGTATTATAATCACGCACTAATTGTAAAGGGAATAAACCCAAATATTTATAACTGGTAATGTTTCTATCTGTTGATGTGCTCCTTTGATATGCCTAGTTTTGTTATTTTAAGTTAATCTGTCTACTGTTTCTCTTAGCTAGCTGTAGTTATGTGCATCTTGGGTGGGTTGATTTCGAAATTGTTGGTGATTTCATAATATTATTTGCGTTGTTATTAAATAAAGGACAATTGCTACATAAATCAAGAAACTTTGACTTAATTTGTGATTTTGACTTGACTTCTAGCAAACAAATATTCTACATTTCAATTGTTTGCAAATAAAAACCCCCAAACGTTTTTTTTTCGAACCAAACTTTCAAATTTCTATATTTAAGACTTTGATTTCAGAAATCAAATTTTGGGCTTCAGCAGTCTCGAGGGAAGAAACATTATACTATATGGACCGACGTCTAATACTTACTAATGGTGATTAATTTCAACATCTGATCTAATAACAATTGTTAGAAACTACTTTAGTAAGTTGACATTAAATATTCTATGTCGATACATATATCGAATCCAAGTCTTAGACGATGGAAATTCAAAATTTTGGATCGAAAAAAAGGGAGTTTTAATTGCTGAAGAATGAAAGATTTTTTACTTATTATATTTTAAAAGTTAAGTTGTTGCAAATTTGGTCAAAATTTTGTTGGAAAGCGTTGTACATAAACAGTACAGAACTTGCCGGGCGATTACAACTCGAAAAGAGAAAAATAGAAGAAGATCAAACTAACAATGAACTTAAAACGATATAATGTAATTACAAATAACCAGATTCTAGATGCCGAGTCGAGGAGTCCTCTTTCCGAAGACGCAGATACGCCCGATAGTGCTCTCGGTTTTGGCGTATCGTCCCCAAAGATGAAACGGCAACGTCTCGTAGGTGGCAGCACCAAAAACCAACGAGCTCCGTGGAACCGGACTAAGCGAGGACAGAGCTTGACACAAAATATGAATGCGAGAGTGCTCTTAGGTATCTTTGGAATGCTTTTTCAAGAGGTGGCTAATGTTGGAGACATGTCCTATTTATAGGCGTCGTCCTCGTAGAGCATGTTGAGTCAACACCGCATTGATGTCGGGTGTTACGGAGTTATGTCCCCTATTGAGTGCGCGGCGGTTTCGGAGACAACGTGAGCACGCTTTCCGCAGAGCCATCATGTCGGGCGTTACGGCGTTTCGACGAATCGGACAACGCGTGCGTCGTGTTCATTGGACGTATCCGGACGTCTCTTCAAGTGCACAAGCAGCCCAACGGATTGGGCCACACGAGTTGGGCCTCGGACCAACTCCATCTGGGCACGATCAAACGTTGATCTAAAAAGTAAGGCAATGGGCGCGGAACCGGCCCACGGCAAGCCCACCAACAGCCCAAAGAACAAAGACAAAGACCACCCAAAGACCAATTGCCAAGATCCAAGATCCAAGATCCAAGATCCAAGATCCAAGATCCAAGATCCACGATCCACGGACCACGGACCACGGAACCGGAATCGAACCGGCCGGGCGGGCCGAGCCGAGCGGGCGGGCGGCGGGCGGCGGGCGACGGGCGACGCAGCGCGCCGGGCACGGGCACGGCCCGGCGGGCGACGGCGGCGGCGCGTGTGCGCGTGGGCTTTCCACCCGTCACTTGTGCACATAATTATACTAAGTGTTCAATGAACCACTTATATGACAATTAATGAAGGTACATTAATCAATGTGGGATAAAGATTAATTAATCCATGCTTATCCCTTAAGCACAAAACTCCATGTTTAAGTGACCAACTTTGATCCACTATTTCTCACTCACCGAAAATCGGTTTGAGAATGTGAATACACCACGATCATCTACTCAAAACGTAGATCGATCCTATGCCATTTAATTTCACAAAATTAAATGTTCGTCCTCAAAATCTTGGTCAAAGTAGCTTCGGCAACTCGACCACATATATAATATTATATATATATATACGCTGATTTCCAACAATCCCCACATGAGTGGAAATAGCCGTATGCATGTATGCATACAGCTCGATCCTCAAGAGATGTTAAAATATTTGGACGGTGGTTTATGGCCTTGAACCTTCCATAGTTAGTACCATCGAGTACAGGCGGATTAGTGGACACGATGCCTTGAACTATTCCCCCACAACGTGCACTGAGACAATGGTATTAACACTTTAACACCTCAACCTCATCCGTTCTCACGTTTGATTCCATTTTGGCCATGGACATCCACTTTGGATTCATAAGTGTTTTGTTTGAAGCGGCCCCACTTCGCACTTACATATGTGATTCTTTACCGAGTATCTTGCCATACTCAACCTCCTCGAGGTATCTTAGGAATCATTAAGAGTCAACGACTCAACCTCACCACTAGGCAAGTTTTTCAACACTCGTTTGCTTTCTAGGGAACAGACTAACTTGAGTGTTTATACACGAACTCATATAGCTTAGTTCTCCCATTGAACCAAGTTCTTGGGATCTCCAGTCATCATGGTTGGGTTACCACTATGATTGTTCTTAAGATGTGGATTTTAGTCCCATTCCCTCTAGCAATTTGATCATTTGATCTCGGTTCAACCCTTTGGTTAACGGATCTGCCAGATTATCTATTGACTTGACATAGTCAATTGATATAACCCCACTTGAGATCAAATGCCTCACGGTATTATGTCGCCGACGTATATGTCGAGACTTACCATTATACAAACCACTTTTCGCCCTTCCAATAGCTGCTTGGCTATCACAGTGAATCATCACTGGTGGCACGGGTTTAGACCAACATGGAATATCTTCCAAAAAATTACGGAGCCACTCGGCTTCCTCACCAGCTTTATCCAAAGCTATGAATTACGATTCCATGGTGGATCGGGCTATGCTTCGTGATCTCCAAGATCTCAAGACCTCCCAATCGTGAACACGTACCCACTTGTAGAAAGTGAATCTTTCGTGTCAGATATCCAATTGGCATCACAGTACCCTTCAAGTACCGGGGGATATCTCGTGAAATGCAGCCCATGATTTTGAGTATACTTCAAGTACCTCAAAACTCTCACTAAAGCCTTCCAATGCTCCTTGCTTGGATTGCTCGTGTAACGACTCAATTTGTTCACGGCGCAAGCTATGTCGGGTCGGGTGCAATTTGTAAGATACATCAAACACCGATGACCTTAGCATAGTCTTCTTGCCCAACGGGTTCACCGTGTTCTTACTCAGTGAACATTGAGCTCCAATGGGTCTTAGCAGTAAACTATCAAGCGCGTTGAATTTCTTAAGCACTTTCTCGACGTGGTGAGATTGTGTCGAAAATTCGTCGATCTTCTTAGAATCTTGATTCCAAGAATCACATCAGCTAATCCCATGTCCTTCATGTCAAAATTTCTATTTAACATGCGCTTTGTGTCATTAATGACTTGAGTATTGCTACCCATGATCAACATGTCATCTACATACAGACACACTATAACATAACCATTATCGGTGTTCTTAACGTGACACATTTATCACACTCGTTGATCTTGAAACCATTTGCCAACATTACATTGTCAAATTTCAAGTGCCATTGCAACGGCGCTTGTTTCAAACCATATAGAGACTTCACGAGTTTGCATACCTTGCCCTCTTGACCAGGTACTACAAACCCTTCGGGTTTCTCTATATACCTCATCCTCGAGGTCACCATTCAAAACGCGATCTTAACGTCCATTTGATGAATCTCAAGATTGTGCAAAGCAAAGAATTGCGAAGCACCCTAATAGACGTAATCCTCGTCACGGTGAATAGGTATCGAAGAAATCGTACCTCTCTTTGTTTAAACCCTTTGACAACCAAACGGCCTTATACTTTCCAATTGATCCATCGCTTTGCTTTCTTTTAAGGATCCATTTGCATCCTAAGGGCTTACAACCTTCGGCAAATCAACCAAGACCCAAGTGTGGTTCGAGAATGGAATCAATCTCACTTTGAATGACCTCTGCCGAGCATTCCGTCTCAGCCGAGCATATGCTACTTTGATCGAAGTTGGTTCTTCGTCAACATGAACGCAATATAGTCGGGACCAAAATCCTTTGGCGTTCGACTCTCTTCGCCACGTCTCGGTTCGAACCCTCCGATCGGACCTTGATCGCTTATGCGATATCGGTTCTTCCTCCAAGGTTTAGAACTTGAAGCTTCACCATCGCTCTATTGCTAGGCGGCTTCATTTTTATCCTTGTCTTTCTGAGGATAAACACTTTCAAAGAATATAGCATTCCTTGATTCAATCGTCGTCCCCACAACATATCTCGGTACCTCGACCGTGGATCGAAAACGATAGGCGCTGCTGTTCAGTGCATACCCAATAAAGATACAATCGACTGTTTTAGGTCCAATTGTAACTTGTTTAGGAAGAGGCACCTCAACCTTCGCCAAACACCCCCATACTTTGAGATATTTGTACGATGGCTTTCTTCCTTTCCACAACTCGTGAGGTGACATCCTTACTCTTGATGGAATCTTATTCAAGATGTAGTTGGTGTCAAAACAGCTTCCCCACAAGTTCGGGCAACCCCGAACTAATCAACAAAGCATTCATCATCTCCTTAAGTGTTCGATTTTACGTTCGAACGCCATTAGGCGAGGTGAATAAGGGTCGTCGTTTGATGTATTATACCACTTTCGCTGCATAATGCCTCAAACGAGCTACATATTCTCCCCTATCACCGAACGGTCTTAATTCGACAACTTAGTTGATTCTCGACTGTTCTTGAAGTTTTAAAAGCTTCAATAGCCTCGTCTTTACTTCTTAGAAGGTAAAGATAACAATATCTTGTACAATCATCAATAAACGTGATGAAGTACTTTTTACCACCTCTAGTTTGTACAAACTTTAAATCACATACATCAGTATGAATAAGTTCTAGAGGCTTAGTGCTTCGTTTCACCGAATGAAATGGTAACTTAGCCATTTGGCTTCCACACAAACCTCACATTTCGTTTGTATATTGACTTCATTTAACTTTAGTAAATCTAAATTTACTAATCTTTTATTGCATTTAGATTAACATGTCCTAATCTACAATGCCATAAATCGAGCACTCGGTCAAGTAAGAGGAAGTAGATGCTTTTCATTCATCATAATTTTGGGTACACGGTACAAATTATTACATTTAGTTTGAAAAGACCCCCGGTGAGATAACCTCTACCAAGAAACTTTCCAAACTTAGTCAAGACAAACTTGTCCGACTCAAAAACTAGTCTAAAACCTTTATTAACTAGAATAGAGCCTGACACTAAGTTCTTGCGAATGTCTGGGACATGCAGCACATCCTTCAATGTGATCTCAATGCCGGACGTCATCTTGAGCACCACATCACCAACTCCGGCAACCTCGGACGAAGCTTGGTTCCCCATGTTGAGCTTCCTTCCCTCAACAGGCTTGTAGGTGGAGAAACGCATCTTTTCAGCGCAGACGTGCGCGGTTGCGCCAGTGTCGATGAACCATCCACCTTGATTCTCGACGTGGTTGACTTCTTCGGTCACCACAGCAGCCAAGTCATCCTTGTCCCATTTGTCGAAGTCCTTCTCGACAACGTTGGCAACTTGCTTAGCCTTCTTCTTCTTAGGCTGACGACGGTCCTTACTTGCGTGGCCATGCGCCACAATTATAACGATCCCGTCAAACTTGCGGGCAACCACCTTCCTTTGCTTTGTCATTGGCATTGGGGCGAACACGCTTGTTGGAGGGACCGCCTCTCTCCAACAGTTGGCTCTAGCATCGATCAAGCCCTTCCCTTTTAGCTCTACAGCTTCTTCACGCCGACTCGGGAGGTAGAACAACATCTTTTGCTGCCATCTCTTGAAGTCGGATCCTCCAAACTTCGGCGGCTTCTCGGCGGCGGCATCATCCTTGCGGTATGAACAGGCGCCGAGATCGATCCATGACCGGATCCACGAGTGTTAGATCCCATGGATCCAACAGTCGACCCACTGAAAAGTGCAGTCGTCGAACCAAAAGGAACCACTAAAAGTGGAACCAATTGTTGAACCACTAAAAGTGGAACCAACGATCGACCCAAAGGTCCCATGGTTGACCAGAAGGCATCGAACCAAACATGACCGAAGCCATTGTGCGGAATTGGCGGCAAGAAGAGGCGCGGCAAAAGGCAGGAGCGGCGGCGGCGGCGGCGGCGGAGGCGAGTCGGTGGCAGTACTACGACATCTCCAAGCAAAGGTATTATGTTTGAACGTTTTAAGTCAATTTTAAGTCGACTCCTTCGTGGCAAGTACTATCTCGTCTTGCGATTGTTGGAAAGCGTTGTACATAAGCGATGCAGAACTTGCGGGGCGATTACAACTCGAAAAGAAAAATGAAGAAGATCAAACTAACAATGAACTTAAAACGATATAGTAATTACAAATAACCGTATTCTAGATGCCGAGTCGAGGAGTCCTCTTCCATGAAGACGAGATACGCCCGTAGTGCTCTCGGTTTTGGCGTATCGTCCCAAAGATGAAACGCAACGTCTGCGTGGGTGGCGACCGAAACCAACGAGCTCCGTGAATCGGACGGGCGAGGACAGAGCTGGACACAAAATATGAATGCAGAGAGTGCTCTTAGGTATCTTGGAATGCTTTTTCGAGGGTGGCTAATGTTGGGAGACATGTCCTATTTATAGGCGTCGTCCCCGTACGAACATCTTGAGTCAACACCCGCATTGATGTCGGGTGTTACGGAGTTATGTCCCCTATTGAGTGCGGCGGTTTACGGAGACAACGTGAGCACGTTTCCGCAGAGCCATCATGTCGGGCGTTACCGCGGCGATTACGGCGAATCGACAACGCGCGTCGTCCGGTTCACGGACGATCCGGACGTCTCTTCAAGTGCAGCAGCCCAACGGATTGGGCCACGAGTTGGGCCTCGGACCAACTCCATCTTTGGGCGCGATCAAACGTTGATCTAAAAAGTAAGAGGCGATGGGCCGCGGAGCCCACCGAACGAGGCCCAAAGAACAGACAAAGACCACCCAGACCAATTGCGAAGATCCAAGATCCAAGATCCAAGATCCACGATCCACGGACCACGGACCACGGACCCCGAACCGAACCGGCCGGCGGGCGGAGCGGAGCCGGCCGGGCGGGCGGCGGCGGGCGACGGGCGGCGGGCGACGGCGCGGGCACCGGCATCGCAGGCGGGCGGCGGCGGCGGCGGCGGCGTGTCTTGTGGCGTGGGCTTTCGACCCATCACTTGTCATATAATTATACTAAGTGTTCAATGAACCACTTATATAGACAATTAATGAAGGTACATTAATCAATGTGGGATAAAGATTAATTAATCCATGCTTATCCCTTAAGCACAAAACTCCATGTTTAAGTGATCAACTTTGATCCACTATTTCTCACTCACCGAAATCGGATTTGAGAATGTGAATACACCACGATCATCTACTCAAAACGTAGATCGATCCTATGCCATTTAATTTCACAAAATTAAATGTTCGTCACTCAAAATCTTGGTCAAAGTAGCTTCGGGCAACTTGACCACATATATAATATTATATATATATATTGATTTCCAACAAATTTGTGATCTAAATAATAAGTACTCTCCATCCCATTATTGTTGACTCTTTTTCTTTTTGGCTATCCTATTAAGTTGGCTCGTTTTCAAAAGGAAACACTTTTACACTAAAAGTATCTCAATTTCGTGTCACCCACTACTTTACACACAAAACATAACTCTCTTAATCTACGTGCAAAAAGAAAGAGTCATCATTATTGGGACGGAGGTATAACATAACCTAATGTGATAGTTCTATTGTTTTCTTAGCTAGCGGTAGTTATATAAGTCTATATTGGGTGATTTAGAAATTACTTCCTTCATTTTGTTAATATTATTATTGGCATAGATATATAATTTATGAATTTATAATTATATATGAAAATTTAATTGGTATTCATTTAAAATGTATGATGATACTTTTATTTAAGAATTGGTATATGAAGATTTGTTTTATTGTACCATATTTTATTAGCAAAATATGACAATTGTATATGTAAATAAGTTATTGTTCAATATACCATAACTTGTGTACATGTAAATAAGTTATTGTTCAATATACCATAATAACAAATTAAATTATTAATCTAGATAAAATTTAAACTTGATATACTTAAATCTATAAATTTTGAAACACTTCCTTATACACACGATTGTTATAATCTTTGTCGCATATCAAGATTTTGAGATCATTATGATTTTGTACTCCTGAAGCAACAACGTAAAGCTAACCATGATACAAAATTGGTTACGATACAAAATTTTGAGATCAGTGATTGTCCTTGACTTTTATTAATCGTCATTGCATATGAAATAACAAGAGAGAGTTGTCGATGTTCGAACTTGAAAGGGTATCACAGATATGATGGAGTTAGTGACATTATTGAAATCAACACCTTGACCAAAATTATTTCCAATCAAAGTCTTAGCCTTCAAGACATGGTTTTCAAGTCTTGCAACCACCGCTTTGCATGTTTTGTCGTGTTTTCTCTTGTTGTTTTGTTAACTTGGTTCTATTTTCATGATTTTGGATATCTTTGTTGGAATCAAATTAGGTTTTGGTTTGTGCAGGGTTTGAGCGTTTTTAAAGAGTTTGGTGACAAAAAAAAAAGTGTAACCCAGCGCCAGACTGGGCGTAGCCAGCGCTGGGTATGCCTTCGCGATGGGAGACAACGATCATACCTCAGCTTCGGACTCGGCGAAGCCGACGACGCTGGGGTTCAACTTCGACTGGGAGACAGAGAGCACACCCCAACGTCGGACTCGACAAAACCGACATTGGGTGTGATGTTAAGGCCGAGACAGAGAGCCCACCCCAGCGCCAGACGCAGCGAAGCCGGCGTTGGGTGGATCGCGCAGAATAGAACAGAGGCATAGGTCCAGCGTCGGACACGTCGAGGCCGGCGGGCCACGCATAACGCGCGTCGAGATAGCACCCTAGGGCGAGCAGGCGAAACCGACGTTGGGCGTGCCAAAATTCGTGAAGGATTGAAGCGCGCCCGTCTGGCACTGTGGGAAATTTCCGAATCTATATATACGACTTAAACACGCGAGAAGCCCTAGTTTACAATATTCTATTTTTCTCCTCCACGATTTCTCTCTTCCAAAAGCTAGTTTTCCTATCCTTTACAATTTTTGAGATTCAAGAACACTTTGATTGAAGAGATTCAACAACAACATTGATATTGTAAGAATTATTATCTCTTTTTCATTGGATTTTGAGTTGATGATTATTATAAATTTTCTTTGTTGGATCCGCGAGATGAACATGAACTAAATTCTTCATCTAGGTTTTGGTGATTCAAATTGATTGATTAATTATTTGCAAAGTTTAAGTATTCTAATTGAATTGCATAGTTTGCTTTTGAGTGATTGACCATCATTTAATTGTTTATGCTTCGGGTGAGATCGGAAGATTAACACGTTGCATCCGTATAGATCAATTAGGTTAGACTTTACCGGGAATGAGTAGTCTAATAGTTTATTTGTTTGTGGAATTCTATGATTTAGATTTAATCTACGGAGACGAGAGTCTATGGTTTAAATCGAAGGTTAGAGGATTTCACGAGTAGGTAAATTTTCTAAACAATCATTAATTAATTAATCAATACGAAGAACCTAATGCCTATTTATCCTCAAATTCTTGAATTAATCTTTTGCAATCGGTATTGCTTCTAAGCTTTATAGTTTGAAATCTTTATATTGCTTTCAATTACATTTTATTTAATTCTAATACGATCTCCCAAACCAAGTTTAGGATTTAGATTTATTGTTTTATTGTAACACAACATAAGCCATGTTATGTCTTCCTCGAGATATACGACTTTGGTTGACCTTGCCACACTACGCCTCGTCTTATTGCGAGAACCTAGAGGTGCAATTTAGGTTGAACAACCACCAATATGTATTGTTGCATAATCCAAAATAATGGTCAATATTTCTTAGCAGCATAACTAGGGTACCGACCTTTAGATTTAGCTCGTGGTTGGGTATCAAAACATTTCAAACCATTCAAAAATTCAAGTGTGTGGACATCGTTCAAGGCATCGAGCATCGCATCCGAACTATATGTTTTATCTGAGGTTAGGAATTTCCTGTTCTCAGATGTATCCATAAAATCATGTACTTATTACCTAAATCGACTACTTGATTGTTGTAGCCAATATTACTTTGTCTTGAAGATAAGATAAATCTCCCACAGCGATAATCGATGATGGATATGTTTCCATAACAATTGCTGAAATTGGATCCTGGAGAATTTCAAATAAATGGCATTAGATTTAGAATTCATGTTGCGAAGCCTCATATTTTTTGTTAGTTTCAGAACCTGCACATCCCTCCAAATATAAGAAGAATTGATACTTGCATTCACCACTTCTTGCCTGCTTCGTCTGGGTATGATGGACAATATATGTCTAAAATCATCTCTAAAAATAACCGTTTTACCTCCAAATGATAATTTGAAACCTAAAACTTTTTTGAACCGCATTATATCTCTCAAGGTTCTATCTAGAGCTTCAAAGCAATATCATCGACACCCCATCACATATTATGAGCTTGCATCTAATAAGTAGTTCAACCAATGGAGTTTCTTATTTGATGTTGTACATTAAATCTTCATTTGGATTGATCAGAATAGCAAACCAAGAATGCAGAGTCCTCCCACCCGACAACAACAAAGATGGTATGTCGTTTGAGGGTACGTTTAATACAATTAGTCTTGTATACAAACTGAGCTAAGCTGAACACCACCAAGTCCGAACTCGGTTTGTTAAAATTTTAACATGCTCGACTTCGCTCGAGCTCGAATTCGAGCTTTAAATTGAGCTCGAACTCGGCTCGTTGTAAAAAATTTGAGCTCACGAACAGCTCGAATTCAGTTCGATAATCAATCATCAATAAAAATATATTTTATAATTTATTATTAGTTTTTAATTATTTAAATATATAAAATAATTTATTAATTCACATGTTCGCGAATTGGCTCGTTTGAGTTCAAACTGAATATGTTCGTGCAAGCTCACGAGCCGAACATCCCTAAGCTCGAGCTCGACTCGAAAAGCTTTTCGAGCTCGATTAGGCTCATTTACAAAATGAACGAATTTTGAACGAGCTTTTTTCAAGCCGAACTCTGAATAGCTCACGAATGACTTAGTTTGTTTTCAGCCCTAAATACAATATCCCCCATTGACCTTATTACAACAAATAATGTTATCCCCACTTATGATTTCCAGCCCTCAACCATTTGTATACAAATCCATACCCATAATTCTCAACTATCACCACAGTGCAACCGTGTAATCTATCTCTTCTTAATTATTACCACCTTTGCCTTCCTCTTCTTCGGCATCATCTTCGCATTTTCTTTCAGGTCGCCCGTTCTAGCAAGCCATTCATCCAGTATGTCCGCGAGCTCATCCATAAATACAACCCCATCATAACCCTAAAAATGGGGATGAGAACATTGATCATAATTTGCAATGTCATTTTTGTGTACGAATCCCTAAATTCCAAGGGGTAGGTCTTCGCCAGCCGACCGCGGGAAAAACCGACGTGAACAATTTTCAGTTGCGACGAGTTCACTTTCAACGCCACCGTCTACGTCTGTATGTGGTGATCTCTGAGCCAAAACATTGTGCATAACATGCTCGGTGCCACTCGATTGAAGAATTTGAATCGTGTAAGCTCTCGAGGATAGGCTCGTCAATCTACCGAAATCACGAGTGGCGTGACGACGCACTTTTGGTGTTGTGCAACATGAGATTCGTCGTCTTCTGCATTCTTCTTTCGATGTTTTTGGAATTGAAATGTGTGAGAAAATGATTTAAAAAATTGACGAATTGATGAAAACTATTGGATCCGATATTGGATGATTATCTCCCAATTCTTAGCCCTTTGTTCTTAAAAAAAGGAAAATGGTTTGGTAAGGATGAAGGGATTCGAAATTTGACTTGAGATTGACTATTATATGGCCTTATTTATTTATTAAAATGACATGGATCTAAATATTTGCCACTTCATACAATCTCATCGTCTACTCGGACTTAGTCACCGAGAAAATGGACGGGCCATAAATTATTACATTATTCAAAGTTTTGGATATTTTTTTAAAATTTTAAAATTAAAACCATAAATTAAAAAAATAAATTAAGCTTCAACTTGACAGCACTTCGCTTGGTTGATATGCAATCCTCATTGAAAATGTTAATTAATGGTGAATTGATGATTAGAATAAGTGATAATGGAGAGAATTGCCCCAAATGTTAACATACCTACTTAATTTAACCAATATACTAACATACTACTCTTTTTACTCATTTCTAATTAAAATTGTAAAAATATCCTTCATCACAATAAAAAAGACAGACGAGAAGGGAGGGAGGTTGGTCGCCGGAAAACAGATGGGAAGGGGGATGGAGGGTTGGCCGCCGGAAAAAGGGAGAGGGTTGGCCGCCGACAGAGGGGATGGAAGGATGGTTAGCCGTCGGGAAACAGATGGGAAGAGAGGGAGGTTGGCCGCCCGAAAAAAGGGGAGGGAAGGGGTTGGCCGCCTGCAGAGGGGAGGGAGGGATGATTGGCTGTCGGAAAAAGGGAGATGGAGGGAGGTTGGCCGCCGACAGAGGGAATAGATGGATGGTTGGCTGCCGAGAAAGAGGAAAATGGAAAGTTGGCCGTCGGAAAAAGGGAGAGGGTGGGAGGTTGGCCTCCAGGAAAAGGGAGAAGGAGGGAGGTTGGCCGCCGAAAAAGAAGGAGGAGGGAGGTTGGCATTTGGGAGGTTGGTAGGAGAATTAAAGTAATTGTATAAGTTGTGCATGTGAATCCGTGTGTATTTTTATATTTTAAAGGATAAAATTATATAATTAATTAAAAAAATAACAAACTTAACATATAAAATAAGAAAAATATAATCTTAATACATGTGTTACTTAAAATTTTCGTCCTTAGAATAAACCAAGCTGCCAATCGCATCTCATTAAAGTTCGTATCTCAAGAAAAAATCGCACTTGAATATCATTTCACCGCTTTGTGTATTTTCACGCATATATGCGGCGACTCAAGTAACAACTTTTGTTGATTTTGGCAAAGCCAATAATTGACGCAGCCGTCCACGTGGCGTCTCCTCAATGGTCCACTTTCCCACCCCTGCTGAATCATATGTCGTGAGACTGCTTTTTCACCCCCAAATTTCTCTCCATCATTCCGTTGTTTCCCTCATAAATCGAAATCAAATCCCCAATTCTTTGCCCTAATTTTCACAAGTGATTGTAATGATGAATGGTTATGCACATCACGTGGATTCACACGATGAGAATTGCTGGACCGAGTTAATCGATTACAGCAGCCTCTTGGACGACGCCGTCCCGGGGCCCGGCCTTTATTGGAACCCTCAGCTACCGGCGCAAAAGTGAGTTCGTCTTGGATTAGTTTTTATGTGACGATGTATTTTGGTTCTTGTGCTTAATCGCAAGGTTTTGATATTTGGATTGACTTTATAATTTGTTTTGTCCCTCATCTCTAGCGATGTGGTTTTTTTATAGGATTTCATCAATTTCCTTTTTTTGGTATGAATTTTTGTTTTGCTTCCAGATGTACTCGATTTTTCTTGAAAGAATTGGTGGATTTCAGCGTTTTAGGGCTATGTTTAGGATTGAGAGTTCTAAATGGAAATTAGACAGGAACTCGTTTTGTAGATTTATTTCGTTATCGATATTTTTCCGTGGAAATCGAAATTTAAGCCAATGCAGCTATTCGAAATATTCTGCAAATCTCGAAAAAGTCATATCTAAAGGACTTTTATACGGTTATAAATTGACTCGAGCTGGTTAGAGCGAGATTTGACCTCATGCCTAGCTTTTTCGTAAACACTGAATTTTCCCCAGATGTTAGGCGCTGAAGTAATTGAGAACACTCACTTTTATGGGCAATCCGATCATTTGTGTGCAGCTGGGCAATACACTCCTGTAGAATTCCTCCTCCTAGCATGGTCGAATTCACTCAATATATCCCCAAACTTTGAAATTGGACCAGGCTCGCAGTCAATTATCCCGAACACCCAGAGCATGTGTGGTACAGGGTTAGCTAAATAGCAAGTCCAACAGCGTGGAAGAAGTAAATGCCCCTATGAAATTTTAAGAACTGGACTCGTTGGTTGTTCTTATTAACCAAGGCGTGGTAGTGATATATTAGTTTTTACTTCATGATATCATTTGGCTACTGTTATGCTTGCTACTGGAATTCTACTGCTAAATATATTACCTCTTTTAAATCTTTCACAATATTTGGTTTTGATATGATTATTTATTTTATTGAAGCGCTTGTGTGGCAACCGATGTGTCTTTTGGTGGAACTACATCACATGTCGTGACTCTGCAGAAGAGCGAGAAAGCCGAAAAAGAGGTAATCTTCAATATTATTTCAGTATTTGGGTTCCTGGAGGAACCTATAAAGCTTCTATAATGTGATTCAGCTGAATTCACGAGATTACTAAAAAAATGATATGGCACCTTTGAGTCATTTCTCACTGTATACTGCATGTATGTGCGGAGGTTGAATTTGCTGCATGTAACCATGTCTTGTTGCCTTAAGCAGCTCTGTGTTGTTCAAAAACCTGAAGCACATCTAATATATTCCGGTTTTATAGTATCACCAACATTTCAAGTTAAAGGCTAACGTTTTGCTTCGTGCAGTTCCTTAAATGTATGAAATGACTATTTTGTTAGCCTTCTTTTCTTCACAAGGTTTTAACAAATGTACATGTACTTGATAATGGAAGCTTGGTTGTGTTTTTATGTTATTTTCCTATTTGCTATTGCAAATGTATTTCAACTTGTTCTTCAACAACACCTTATCAGAGTTGGAAATGATAACCAACATCGTTGTAGATAAATGCTTTGGCACAATTTTTAATTCAAGCGAAGTCATGAAATCTCTAGACTTTGTCGCACGCATTCTACAGGGGACGAGTGATCAATGTGGTGGAACAGGAAATAAAGCATGCCGTGAGAGAATGAGGAGAGAAAAATTGAACGACAGGTAGTATTTACGATTTACTGAAAGAAGTGGGAGATCTTGGTAGTGCATTACATGAAGGGCACGATAGAGTGTTTCAAATAAAGAACTATTATGGCCTTGATGCAGGTTTACAGAGTTGTCTGCTACTCTAGAACCCGGAAGACCTGCCAAAACCGACAAACTGGCCATACTAGGTGATGCCATCAGAGTTCTAAACCAGCTAAAAACTGAATCGGAGGAGTATAAAGAGATGAGCGAGAAGCTTTTAGAAGAGATCAAAACTTTGAAGGTCAGACATCACCTACATTGGAAATACCTAACCTCACATTATCATATTTTGAGTCAGTAGACATATAACTATATTTCAAAACAGGCTGAGAAAACGAACTCCGTGAAGAGAAGCTGGTGCTCAAGACAGATAAAGAGAGGATGGAGCAGCAACTGAAAAGCATGGCCGTTCCCCTACTGGGTTCATGCCTGCACATCCACGGTATACCCGGCTGCCCAAAACAAGATGCCGATGTTCCTGGCTACAGTCTCGTCCCAATGTGGCAGTATCTACCACCGTCTGCTCGTGATCGTCTCAAGATCATGAGCTCAGGCCTCCTGCTGCTTGATTTTGCATGCATTGATGCTCCTTAAGCTTGATCATGCAGTTGAGAATTGTTCTGCATGACATGCTTGTAAATATGAAATATCCGCCAATTGATTTTATCTTGGTTTAGATCTTTTTCTTCTAATGTATTTTGAACAAAATTTTGAGTACTGTATAAGTTGAAAGAATTCGATTTGAGGGAAAATGGATTATTACGTTTTGTTGCTGCGTCTCATTTTCATGTTCTTTCATATTTATATGATAACCTCTTGCTGCTTCCCAGAAAATGAGGACCGAGCTTGCTAATACTTCGCTGGACTCGACTCATTTAACTTAAAAACATTGGGGTTTTATGTACAAATAATCTCTTTGATTCAGTTTGAACTAGATTCCTCAACTCCAAAAACTAGCAACTCCAGACTGTACGGACCTATGAAGGAGCTATTGTCTGAAGAGAATCAGGCGATCTACAGGAAGTGATCGGAGAAGAAATTGTTTCGTATCGATACACCAAACTTTGTGCCATTTCGAGCTGTTTTGTTTCCATTCAGATTTGTTTGTGTTTATGAGCTACTGGAATTTCGAGTCAATAAAAACTCATTCAAACTTACTTCCCACCTTAGTCCACTAGCGACCACATCCAGAGATTTATTGAAACAGTAAATCGATCTATTTAGTGCTCCCGCGGCTAACTGGGGGGACTATTTTTTCTGTTTTCTTGCTCCTAATCCTCCACACCCTCAAGATCTGCCTCAAATTTGCAGGTATATTTACTCGAACAATCTAGAAACTTCTTTTTCTCAATTCTTAAGTATTTGATGTTAGAAATTATCTTTAACTAGAGTAATGTCGTGGATAACAATCCGTTCAAGTTCGTATAAACACGACTTCAACAAAAAGACTTCATCTCATATCCACATGAGGCGGCGCCCACCACTTCCGATCACATCTTTTATTTTCTTCGACCCTTCAAAATAATATAAAAACAAAAAACAAAAAGCTTTATAGAAAAAATCCAAGTAGTGAACCATATGCTGCCACCGGAGCCAACCATCAATCATTTCCGAAATTAAAATTCTTCTGCTTTTGCAACTATTTCCTACTTCCCCACCAAAAAACCGTTACAAAATCCTACTTTCGCCGGAAAAAATGGTAGTTCCAAGCAGTAGTGAAGAAGTCCAAGCTTCCTCCAATCCAAACTACGATCGGAAGAGCGAGCTGCAGGCCTTCGATGACACGAAAGCTGGCGTGAAAGGACTAGTCGACGCCGGAATCACCAAGTTGCCCAGAATCTTCCTGCATCCGCCGGAAAATTTAAAAGATATTCAGACACCGGCCGGAACCCAGTTCGATTTTCCGGTGATAGATCTCGAGAGCTTAGACATGGATCGTAGCGCTCGCCAGAGAGTTGTGGACGGAGTTCGAGAAGCGGCGGAGACGTGGGGTTTCTTCAAGTGGTGAATCATGGGATTCCGGTAAGAATTTTGGAGGATATGTTGGATGGAGTTCGTGGATTCATGGAGCAGGATGCGGAAATCAAGAAGCAGTATTACACCAGAGATTTCATGAAGAAGTTTCGATTTAACAGTAATTTCGATCTGTTTAGTGCTCCGGCAGCCAACTGGAGAGACTCTTTTTATTGTGTTCTTGCTCCAAATCCTCCACACGCTCAAGAACTTCCTCAAGTTTGCAGGTATATTTACCCAACAATCTAGAATCCTCTTTTCCTCAATTCTTGATTAGTTTTGTATTAAGTGGAGTAATGTTATGTATAATGTTGAGTTATGGAGATCGAAAGTACTCAACAGCGAGCAGCCCCAACCTGGTTTAGTAATTAGGGTGTTCTAGTCAGTTTCGGTAGAATAATAATTAGAGCTATTTTTATATTAAAACAGTTGAGTAATTAATTGTATCTAAAATAATAGCAAAAAATCTTTGGATTAACAGTGCCCCAGACGTAGGCACGTAGTGACGAACTATTGTGTGTTTCTTTTTTATTTCATAACTTTTTTGTGATTTATTTCGTAACAGACAATGGGAAAGCATTAGTGGTTTTTCCTAGAATAAACTGGTTACAATGGAGATTTACACCTCGTGATAAAGATTGGATGATTCTGTTTTAGGGACATCATGATAGAGTACTCGAAGCAAGTGATGGGATTTGGAAGATGTTTGTTTGAGTTGCTGTCTGAAGGTCTTGGGCTGAGCACAAATCATCTCCTAGAAATGGAATGTGCAGATGCACTTTCACTCATCTGTCATTATTATCCGGCATGTCCCAAGCCCGATCTCACATTAGGCACAACGGGGCATTCAGACAACGACTTTGCTACCGTGCTTCTGCAGGACAACCTCGGAGGACTCCAAGTGAGGCATCAGAACCAGTGGGTGGATGTTCCTCCGGTACGAGGAGCCTTGGTTGTCAACATTGGAGATCTTCTTCAAGTAAGCATATGAATTCATCATTTTAAGGGGCGTTTATTATTGATGATGATAATATATATGATTGAGTATTTTTTTCAGCTGGTGACAAACGACAAGTACAAAAGCGTGGAGCACAGAGTTTTGTCAAGCAAGGCCGGGCCAAGATTATCCGTTGCCAGCTTCTTTGGGAGGGACTCTGGCCCGAGCTCAGTGGTTCATGCCCCGATTAAGGAGCTGTTGTCGGAGAAGAACCCTCCAAAGTATCGCGGCACCACAGCGGAAGAGTATAGTAACTACTTCTGCAACAAGGGCCTTGATGGCACCTCTGCCTTGCTGCATTTCCAACTGCAAGGTTAGCCTTTTGGAGTTGAAATCTGCACCACTCTTCACCTATAGCTTAATTTATCCTGTCTTGTAATGAATGTTTGCAATGACTATAAATGTAATTAGAGCTTGAATTTTCATCAAACTATTGAGCTCTTCATTGTTTTGAGTTCAAATTGTAGCTGTTTATTTAAATGGTATCTGTTTGCTGTTATCTGAATCGAACAGAATCAATACACTAAAATGTTCTCTAAAGAAATAATTTTTTTCTCTGTCTCCAAGCAATCACTTGTCTCCGTCTGCTTCTACCCATTAAAGGAAAACTGTTTACAGATCAAAACTAGTCGACGATAAAATTTCCAATCAATAACAAAAAAAAACTCAAACAATGCTATCCAAGCGGTAGTGAAGAAATCCAAGCTTCCTCCTACGATCGGAAGAGCGAACTACGCGTCTCCGACGCCGCAAAAGCCGGCGTCAAAGGACTAGTCGACGCCGAAATCACCAAGCTGCCCAGAATCTTCCTTCACCCACCGGAAAATTTGAAAGATATCCGGACACCAGCCGTGACCCACTTCGATTTTCCGGTGATAGATCTGGAGGGCTTCGAGAAGAATCCTAGTACACGGGCGGAGATCGTGGACAGGCGAGATGCGGGGAGGCGTGGGGCTTTATGCAGGTGGTGAATCATGGAATTCTAGAGGGTATGCTGGAAGGAGTTGGTAGATTCATGGCGCAACATGTGGAGATGAAGAAGCAGTATTACACCAGAGATTTGGCCAAGAGGCAAGTGTCGGTTAACACCAATTTCGATCCCACAGCTACTTGGAGAGGGAATCTTTTTACTGTGTCGCTGCTCCAAATCCTCCACAACCTCAAGAATTGCCTCAAGTTTGCAGGTAGATTCGTTTTTTTCTTTCAAAAAATGTAAAAATAAAAAATAAAAATAAAAAAAAATTGATGATTTTGATTCTTCACTTCTTTTAAATTGTTGCAATAATAGGACTACTTTCTAATTTGTCGTAAAATAGGCATTCCCAAGTTTTATTTTATCTCCTATAAGTTATTTTTGCGCCATTGTTAAATCATATTTGTCCTACATACCGATA
This sequence comes from Salvia rosmarinus, assembly GCA_036937905.1. NCBI lineage: Eukaryota > Viridiplantae > Streptophyta > Magnoliopsida > Lamiales > Lamiaceae > Salvia > Salvia rosmarinus. Next base: position 43,386 of record JAODLM010000305.1, read on the forward strand.
GCACGGAAACTGTCGGAGTTGCTTTATCTTGCTTTTGTTCTTCACTCTCTTTAGGATTAATAATTTATTAATCACAATTGAAATATAATTGAAGTCAGAATGTGCCTAGCTATATACATGTGCCGGGGAAACTTCTAGAAGCAAAACATGCCTGCAAGTTCTCCGCTGTCGACCAATAGAGTCTAGAGAGCTCCATGCAAGGGCGGAACATCAACCCACCAAAGAACTTGAAGCCCTCCTATGGTGTCTTGGAGCAGCACGGTCAGGAAGCGTAGTCGGTGTGCCTGCCCGCTCCCAGAGTTTTCTGCGCCTCTGGGCAGGCCGGGTAGTAGTGGGATACCATCGCGTGCCCCTCCGAACATTCCAGCTCGTTGAGGTGGTCTAATACAAACATTATAAAATTAAGATGATGTTTATTTTATATTTGGTAAGTCTTGAAAATGGGGGCCTCGAGGTATATGTCAGTCATATGAAAAAAATATAATTTCATTATCGCATTAGGTGAATGACGAGAGTTCCAACTTCCAAATCACAATTCCTCTACGGCTTTACCCAAGGCAAAAGATAAACACATTGCACCCTTTGCTTTATGTTTGACTAATTAAAATAATTAATAACGTTATTTATAAATTATGATTTAGGTTTTAATAAAAACAAAGTAATATATAATTATGAGCTGTGTGGATACGTCTGCACCCAAATTTTGATCAAATAACTAGCATTAAATATTGAAATGTCATCACTACATGCATGCGCGATATCCAACTAGTTCGCGGCTTCGCCAAAGTTAATGAAACTTTTTCAAGGAAAACTACGGATTAGCACTTCAATTAATCCTTCTTTGTTGAAAGCATAACGATCTAGAGAATACTCATAGCGTATTAATTACTACAAATTGAAGTTGAAAATTTTATACACCCTAATTAAAAAATAACCAATACTAGTAATCAATAATTAATTAAGAATTTGTAAATCAGTGATAGAAAATTAATTATTGACCCTAATTAACAATTACAAAACAAAACTTAAATGCAATAAATTAATTTTCTTTTTTAAAGTGAGAAATAAACTAGAAAATAAATAGTAGGATACCATATCGGAAATAGAAAATCCCAATGGCAAAATCTAACTATAATCAAGCCAGTTAGGCCACTAGAGACAAACCATATACCGACTCCAAAACTAGAATAATTAAAATAAGAAAAATCAAATTTAATGGTATCATCTGTGATTAATTCCTGAAACTGTAACCGATATAAATTCATAAATTTCATAAAAGATCACAGCCGAGAACATCGTCCAAAAAAAAGAAAGACGAAAAGAAATTGCACACGCTCTAGTGCTGCTAATGATACAATACAACCTTACAAAAACTGGTTCCAGTACTCCTTAACCAGATTGTCGACGCAAATTAATGAAGCAACTAAAACCAATCACTGTTGTTTGTCCTCTAGTTAGTTTTCGCCTTAGGAGCCTTCCTCTTCGAAGATCTCCGAGGCATCGAGTTTGTCATGCCGATGAAGAAGAGCAGGGCCCCAAGCAGAGCCAAGTTCTGGTAAAAAAGTTGAAGTGAGTTGTGAGCAACTGCAGCATGATTAATAGTAATGTGGTAATGCGCACCTGAGTGAACTTGATGAAGAGCTGAGCAAACTCCTTCTTATCGGCATCGTAGTTGTAGAAGTCATACAAGATAGGAGCTGAAATAGCTTGATGGAGCAGCTGAGGATACAAAAGAATTTGTAGGTAACAATGATCGAGGTCAGACATATAAATGGAAGAAGGATTAGTACAGCGTGGATACCAGAATCACGGCTCCAAGAGAGCTGCTGAAGACGAACAAAAGGCTACCAAGCGACTTCATGATGATAGCTCCCAATATCAAATGTTTCATCTGAAATAACCAATTTCCTAAATCTATAAACTTACGCCAGCACATATATGTGGTGCGTGTGAAATAAGAATGTGAATTGGCTGGGCAAGGAGGAGAAAGATTTGAAGGCTTTCCTTACTTCTATATGGGGAATTTCAAATCCAGTTCGAGTAGCAACGTGTTTTGAGAAAACACTGAATTTTGGCTTTAATTGCCTTGCTGCTGGTCCGCCATCATCACCGAATTCATTGAACCTGCAAAAGTTTATTGTGGCTTCCATAAGAAGGTGCACTATACATTCATGCACGTATGGCTGGAAAGATTCATAGCCACATACCCAGCCTATTGAGGGTGCTATACATGAAAAGAATGAACAGTAATTATTATGCCAATTGCCATTTCAGACTAGATGAAGTTTCATTCAAATCAACATATATGGAAAACACACAATGAGAAATCAACAGACATGTGACCTCACGAGTTAATATTGCATAGCATTTAGAATGTTTATAAGGTATAAAAGTTAAAGAATCATCACAGAGATAGTAATCTGTTAGGGATACAAGCAAGGAGCCCTAACTCTCCCCAAAACCATGGTTATAGGGAAAGGATTGACACTCACTTATATACCACTCCACACTTACATGTAGTCGATGTGGGATATCCCACATCATAACAATACCTTTCCTTCGAAACCGTGCGTCCACGGACGGCCAACTCGAAGTCCTCCCACCCACGGCTGGGTCCGCGGTGGGGCCCACCCAGGTTGCTGGCCCACCACGACTCCATTCGCTGTGATACCAGTCCTGGGCCCACCGGAACTATTCCCGGGCCCACCCGATTTCCGGGCCAATCAGCGGGTCGCCTTCCCGTAGACGTACGATCCGGCAGGTCGGACCATTGTTAGGGATACAAGCAAGGAGCCCTAACTCTCCCCAAAACCATGGTTATAGGGAAAGGATTGACACTCACTTATATACCACTCCACACTTACATGTGTAGTCGATGTGGGATATCCCACATCATAACATAATCATAAAAGCACCTCCGTCAAAAATCCGTTAACATTCTGACAACCGAGAATTTTTAGGAGCATAAACTGTTGCCCCTGAACTAAAAAGAATGGCAAAATTCAATCTTTCAATTAGGTATATCAGAAGTCCATCAAAGCACCATCACAGCGTAAATCGAAGAAAATTACAAAATCAACTAACCCTTTTCACATTACCATCACAAACATGCAACACATATAAAAAGCAGCATAAGATCCAAATCAACAGAAATAACAAAACCCCAGTTGCAACATAAACAACATAGATATTGGACGCATTGAACCAAAGCCTCAAACGCAATTTCGTTAACCAAACCTTATCTTTCGGTTTCTTGAAAAGAGCAATGTCTTGAATCACCTAAATTAGCTCTACAAAAGTTATAATTCAGTAGTAGCTTCGATTATTGATCCTCACAAAGATGAGATCATTAACCTCCAAAAGCAAGGTAGCATTGCTGATCTAATCACAGTGACAATAATACCACATTTACTTAGAACTTTCCTCAGTTATTATCAATCTAGTTTACTCTTTCTTAATCAACAAAACATTAAAATCGATACTACATATATCGAATTCACACAAGGAAAGAAATCTGAACAATAAAACAATTCAGAATCCCAATCTTCGAAGTGACTCATAGAATATCTATCCAACTCGAAAACATTATTTAATCACCAAGTAACCAAAAATATAAGATCAGAGAACTTAAATATGAAGTCTTCAACACACAATCTGATGACCTTTTCATCAGATCCAACAGCGCAGAGTCACTCCAAATCACAATTAGAAGATGAAAACAAGCTAAACCGAGCTCGAAATTACTTCACACTTCAACAAACTCCACTTAAAAGACTAATAACCCATGAGCGAAACAAATCAGGAAACTGCGCGCACATATAAGATGAGAGGCGAAAGCAAGTAAAACACACGAGGGGTGAAAGTAGCGCAGATCTATGTGAGAGGCAGAGGTCTTACTCTTGGTAAGCGGAGAGGACGAAGACAGAGACGAACAGGAGTCTACCGAGGAAAGAAATGAACGCCATTCTCTCTCTCTCTCTCGCTCTCTAGATGATTAACTGAGTATGTCTCTCTAGATTTGGGGAGTGAAAAAAGGACAAAGATTCAAAAGGCCGTCTTGAAGGGGGTGGACCCTGGAGTATAAGAGATTCTAGTGGCCCCTCTGGAAAAGCGTGTTGTTTGAATTGGAAATTTTGAAGAAAAAAAAAGGAAATACCAATCTTTCTCGCGAACAAATGTATTAATTTTTCTTCAATTTCAATTTATTCAATAAAAATTAAAAAATCTATTTACACTTTTGGTTTTAAATATTGAGCCATATTGACACCATTCAAATCTCGAATGAATATATGTAACATGGCTTTCCGATTAGATCAACAAATTCCATAATTAACTTTGTAGATGATATCTTACACAGTAAAATGAAATATCTTATTATTCTTGGGCTTGTTAAATAAAATAATGGCTTTACTATTCATCTTCAATAAATTGGTTGATAATATTTAATTTTGTCAAAATCAGATGGCTTAATGAAGATTGCCCACTCGCGCGAGTATCGAAAGGTCAGAATTACAGCACTTTTGTCTGACGTGGAGTTATATTAGTGGGCCACGCTTGCGCAACCAATAAGAATGCTCTCGTGATGTGTCTAGGTAAACACGTGCCCGGCTGTGGATGCGAGTTTGTTCCACAGCCTTGAAAGAATAATGTAGATGTCTTATGCAGAAAGTTATTTAATCTTTTATTGAATAATGGTATGAAATTTATCAATAAAATAGAAATAATATATGCCTACATAAAATATATATACATAAATACTCCTTCAAATTGAGCCGCATTTAAGCCGATCACGTCATTATTTAAATTATGACATGTCTCTTATAGTCCTATTATTATTTTAGGAAAGAAATCAATTAGTGGATCCTATAAAATCGTTTATTCCATGAATAGATATGCATCAAAACCATCGAAATCTACAATCATGTATTCAAATTTTATTTTTTCATTCAAAAAATTTAATTAACCACGATACGTCGATATGCTTCCACAATTTCATCAATGTTATATCAATTCAATATCACTTTATGCCATAAATCTTTATGGGAAAACAAACCGACATCATTAGTTTAATATACTAGTTATTCACCCGTGCGATGCACGGGGAAAGTTGTATTTATTCTTTAATTTTTTTAATATATTATTGTTAATAATATTATAATTTGTAAATTTATAACAATATATGAAAAATTTATTTGAAATTCATTTAGATGTATGATGATATTTTTGTTTAAAAATTGGGTTAGAAAGATTTTTATTGTACTACATTTCGTTAGCAAAATGTGATAGTTGTATGTGTAAATAAGTTTTAATTCAATTTATCATAACTTGTGATATATTGATAATAAATAAATAATATGAACTAAGCAATAATAAGCAAATCAAATTATTAATCCAAAAAAAATTAAAACTTGAATACAAATTTCTAAAACTATAAATTTTGAAACACTTCGTTATATACAATGTTGGTTGTACATGCACTATTGTTATCATCTTTATCGCATATCAAGATTTTGAGATCACTAAGACTTTGTACTCTTGAAATACCAACACAAAGTTGATCATGAGAGAAAACTGATTTCTTAAGAAAAAATCCAAAGTATAATAGTGATTGTTCTTTACTTTTGTTGATAGTCATTTCATACGAAACAATAAGAGAGAATTATCTCTATTTGAACTTAAAAGAGAGGCGATGATTTGGATTAAGTGACATTCTCGGAATCAACACCTTTAGGCTAGAATCATTTATTGTCAAAATGTTAGCCTTTAATACATGGTTTCCAAGGCCCCTGATCACCAAACATGTTGCATAACCCAATCAAATGGTCAATATTTATTTGCAGTATAATCGATCAATTTATACATGTTAAGGTTATCATTTTTACATGGTAACTATAAATCAATTTATATCAATTTTAATGCTCTCATTTATTTATAGGGTAGTGCTAAATGTACATAATATGTACATACATAATACCCTTGATAATTATAGTATAAAGACCACTCCCAAATTACCCCTAATCCATTTTTGGTAGTCATATCATGAAATTTGGATGTTTTTATTTTCCTTTTTTACTCAAATAATTTTGGAAAAAAATGATTAATTTGTATCTTAAAAATCACCACTATGGAAATATAAATATGTATCAATTATATCATTATATAGATTTTTATACATATATGGATACTTTTTATTTTAATATATTTTAATTTGAAAACATTTATATTTTATGTATATTATAATGTGTTAATTTTGAATCTAAGATATTATTCAATGTAGATTTATATTATTTTGAGATAAGTTATTTTAAAAAAGCTTTTGTTTTCTCTGAGCGTGTTCATACATTTTCTCGTAAAGAAGTTATTTACAAGACTGATTTTTCTTACTTAAAAAGTATTTTACTAAGTCAATAAATGTCTACAACCATTATCCCAAGTGCACAAATTTTCTATGCTATTGTATTATAGGTGCGGGTGAAATCTATTCTTGATTCGAAACTTGAGTTATTATAGGGTTTGGGCGTACCAATTTGCTCTTTTTGTAATCAGATTTCATAAAACTTTCTTTGCTTCAATTAAATTTTTAGATTTCTTAATTAGCAATAATTCTATACCAATCATGCTATAGAATTATAAGAGACGATTAATAGAATAATTTTCCCCTTCAAAAAAAATAAAGATCTTCGTCACAGGCTACGCCAAGGTCCCCTACTAATCTACTATACTATCAGCAACCACACAATTGAATTCCACGAATGATGTAAAATACAATTAAAATAAATTAATCCCTTAATTTTTGGATAATGGTGTAAAATGTAAAATGGTGTAATGAATTAATCCATTAATTACCGTGAATGAAAGATCACATCATAATGGTCCCCTACTAATCCACTATACTATCATCAATCTATTAATTACCGTGAAGAAAAGATCACATCATAATCATTAATCCATTCCATAATTACTATCAAGGATAATGGTGTAAAATGTAAAATGCAATTAAAATAAATTACTCCCTTAATTTTTGGAAATGTTGGATTTGACAAAAATATCCAATTATATATGTACATATTATGTACATTTAGCATTTTCCTTATTTATATATGTATATAAATATATTTCCTTTTCGGATTTATACATTGATTCAAGCTATAATGTGTATATATATGGCAATGCACATAATTTAAGCTATCAATTAGTTGATTGATTAAAAATATTAATGGACATAATTTATGTCATTCCAAATATATATGCAGTAACGAAAATTATTAGTCCAAATTATGTATTTAGGATGTATTTAATTGGGAATTATGTTATTAAAAAAATATTACTTCCCCAAAACAAAAATACAAAAATAACAAAAATGGAAATTACTATTAACGGCAATCCGATGTCGTTATTATATAGTATAAAGATATGGCAGTATATGGTGGTTTGTTTAATGATCAATATTCAATAGTCAATATTTTGTCATCAGGTCAATATATATAGTTATGTTCTATTTGGTTCGATTAAGTTATAAAAGAAAATTTGGAAATTCGAGTTTCAGTCGTTTTGGTATTTGTTGCTCTAAGCGACTGAAAAATCGAATTAGAACAAGTGCATATATTACATTAATAATAATAATAATAATAATAATAATAATAATAATAATAATAATAATAATAATAATAATAATAATAATAATAATAATAATGATCTATTTTATTAGTAATATTAGGGGAAAATAAATAAATAGAAAAAGCCAGAAAAACATTTCAAATAATTCTATTCAATTAACAAATTGAATCGGTTCAATGAATTTCTCATACAATTCGATTATTTTGATTTGATAATTTTATGAGCAAAACTAATCGAATTAACAAAATACTCACCATAAAAATGGTCACAAAACACCTATATTACACAAATTTTGAACACTATTTTTTATGTTTGGAATGAACATATAATCTTTTAATCACCACATGATAAGGGACTCGTGTTCGACTCCCTAAATTTTTGTGCGATTGTTATTCAAACTTGAGCTCAGCTCATATTGCAATTTTTTGGTTCATTTTAATTTTATTTCTTTTTAGATACAAATCATTCTATTAAAAATATTATATTTATAATTATGTAATTATGTAACTCATACTTATTTTAGAATTATAACTATGGGATACAAATATAACTATGTAACTCATATTTGTATAAATTAAAATTATTTATATTGATATTCTTATTTTATAAATTAACTTAGTAGATCATGGCATTATTTTTGTATTAAATTATCAATTTTATGATTTTACATTATAATATACATGACTATATATATATATATATGCACATATATAATGATTATATTGATGAGAAATATGAATAAATTATAGTCCTTGATGATGCTAGATCTATAGACCATATTAAATCTATACATGTTTTATCCGTAACTATTTATGCAACGATTTTAAAACGTATGAGAAATAAAGATGCATATTGATTTAATTTTTATATGTATCGGTTATTTTCTAATTTTATGGGATTTAGTATCATCTAATGCACATAATTCGTATGTAATCTGCACACATTAATTACTTAAGTTGTAGCACACACTTACTAATATATACAACATATTAAACATATTCGTTGCATAATATTTTAAGTATTTATTTCATCATTGTTACATTTCAGTCGTTAATCGTTGCATATTAATTTTTATTACACATACTTATTAATCTGTAGCACATATTTAACATATCATCTGCACAACTTATTGATTTTTTTTCATTGAGAAAAAACTATAAAGAGACAAAAATCACATAAAATTCAATTCAAAACATTTATATATTAGAGGATATCAAATTCCATAAAAATAGGAATTAATAGATTATATAATAATATATTTACGAAAAAACCTCAATAATTTCTCATGCAGCAATAAAATATAGCACAATTAATTACGAATTACATCATGTACATAATTAATTTGATCCACATATCTAACATGATCGAGCCTATTTCTCACTAATATATCAATTCCTAAATGATCCACTTATATATATATATAAAGCAAAACTATAAAGCTATTTAGCTAATCAACTATGCCATTTGATTGAAACAAGTTATGTGTTGCTCACCATTCCTTGAGGCCAAGGGCCAACTTAAATTGGCATATCTCGCAGTCTTTAACTAGTCTAATTGCCGAACTTGAACCCGTCTCTCCGAAAGGAATACATTCTGGTATCTTACCATGCATCAATCCAAGCCCCATACGACTTTCACGTTCGGTTCAGAGAGCATTTTTTTCGTTGAGAATTCCTCGTTCCCTTTCGTGTGAATTCCCCAGCGGCGAATTCTGCTGATGTACCTCATAGTTGGGTTGTACCTTCCTTAGGTGTCAAATTTGATGTTGTACCTGGTCGTTTAAATCGGGCGATGCTACTATGACAGATCTATTATAAACATTGCTTTATCGTTGGTTCCTAGTACCATGACTCTAGTTGATGAATATGGATGAGGTTACGTAGCTCCTTGAGTCAAAATACTATATATATATATATATATATATATATATATATATATATATATATATATATATATATATCAAATAATCAGAACGAGATAGTATGTAGTATTCAATCTCATCCACTCATCTCATAGATCATATGGTTGAGATTATTTCGAACTTTTTAAGCTTAATTTCGCTATAGTAATGGTAGGTTAGTAATTTGATTTGTTATGTGATTACGAAAAACAAACCATGCATTTAATTGAACTGAATAATGCATTCAAATAAACACAAAAATGCATGTAATTGAACACAATAATGCATGTAGTATACAAGGAAGAGTTCAAATAAAAACGTATTTTTTCGTAAAAACCTAAAAATCAATGTACTTTATTTACGAAGTTAATGCACTTTATGTATAAAGTTAATGCACTACGAAATATTGATGAATAGTGTAGTCTTTTATCAGATCTCAAATGTGCATTAGTTTTATACATAAAATGCATTAATTTTATACGTAAAGTGCATTGATTTTTAGGTTTTTATTATAACTCAATCATATATATATATATATATATATATATATATATATATATATAGGAAGGATCAAATAGTATCCGAGTTTGAGGTAGTATGTAGTACTCAATCTCATCCAATCATCATATATATCACATGGTGGAGATTTTTCGGATTTTTTAAGCTTATTTTCATTGATTTCGCTACAGTTAGGGTAGATTAGTAATTTGATTTATTATGCGATTTCGAAAATAAATCATGTATGTTGTTGAACTTAACTATGCATTTAAATGAACACAAAAATGCATTCACTTGAATACAAGTATGCATATGAGTTTCGATTTTAATGCATGCTGGAAACGCACTCCTAGCGCTCGCTCGTACGCATCCAGCACCGGTTGGTGCGATGCAGTGTTATGTTATTTTAACTGCAGTGTTATTTTATTTTATATGCATTATTTATGTTTTGTTGTGGCTCTTCCCAAACCCGGTAGCGTGCGCGCTCAACATCCCTAACCCAGCGCTTGACTCGCGCTCAGCGTCGGTTGGAGTGCGATGCGATGTTATATTATTTTTAATGTAGTGTTATGTTATTTTTAATGCAGTGTTATGTTATTTTGTATGCATTATCTATGTCTTGTTGTGGCTCTCCACAAAGCCGGTGATCGCGGATACTCCAACGCTTGCATTCCCTACCAGGCGTCGGCGGGCACCCGAGCCCATTTGTAATATCTGAAGAAATTAACGCCTACTACGATAAGTTTAATTAGTAAAATTCTCTAAGCAGCGAGCTTAGGATAAAATTTCTTTATTAATGGAATAATTTAACGAGGTAATTACGATATTACTACGATCATTTTGAGATGATTCGATAGTTAACGTTTTGAGACGTTTCAAACGTTAACGTTTAGAGATAAATAGAAAAATGATATTAATGGTCAAGGAATTATAGTATTTAAATTCCTATGATTATTATATGAAATTAAAGTATTGTTTAACATTAAAACAATGCTAAAGCATTAAGGATTCGATAGTGATTAAAATGCTAATTTTCGAAAACCCTAATTCGAAAATTAGGGTTTTCTTATACAAAATGATACCAATAAATTTTCCTATGATATAATTTATTATCTAAACCATATGTTATGATTTATATACCTATAAATAACATGAAAATAAAATATGTATCAATTGAGACTAATAAAAGTCGAAACCTTATGTTATCATAACATTTTGCACATCACTTTGGTATACACTTTGTTAAGTTACATATTAATTATATAAATTGTATCTATGTTACATACTAACATAGTATAATCAAGGAAGATATAATATACATGGAGGAATGTATCTTAACTCATATATAGTATCTAGTATAACAACATTTAAACAAAAAAAAAAAAATCTATTCATTTGTTCATCAAAGAGCTGCGGCTCTTGCTCCAAAATGCATGGCTTGGGAGTGTTAGTGGCCAACAAAGTGTAGGAGATATTAAATTCATCTCATGACTCATTAGGTGAGTCGTAGGCTATAAGTACAAAGTCTTCCATTTCTCTCTTACTTGCATGTGAGAACCGAGAGTGGAGGGAGTATAATAGGTAGGATTCTATTTCTTTCTCTCACAATCACACCTACTCTAGTCTTGAAAAAAATACATACACAACTATTTTCCTCTCCAAGAGTTAGAAGGCAGGAAGCTTCTTAATAGGAAATTGAGTGTTCTTCTTTCTTTCTTCACCAAAGCTTAGTGTATAACCCTTCTATCATAAGTTCATACCATAGAAAGGTGAGGAATGGAGCAAGGTTTCGATCATATCTAGGGTTTTGTTTAAAAATTTCGAAAGCTTGAGCTAAGGGAAATACATGTGTTTTTGGTATTCTTGGTGTTCTTGGTGGTGAAAATTTACTAATGCATATGTTCTTAGTGATTGTTGAAGGTAACATTTAGCTAATGCATGTTAAGTTTGACTTAGGAATAGGTAAGTGTTCTTAATTTCAAAATGTTATGCATGTATGTTTAATTTCAAAAATTTGCTAACACTATGCTAAGTTATGCATCAATAATGTGTAGCATGATGAATAGAAGCCTAGATCATGTTAAAAATTGATTTTGAACATGTTATGAAATTTTTGTAATTTTCGAAAGTTTTCTAAAAAAATTATTTAAAGATAGATTAATGATCTATGATCTTGTAGGAGTTTATAGTAAATTGTTTTGAATTTTTGGAAAATTTTATGTTAATCTCTTGAAATTACCGAAAACATGGAAAAAAAATTATTATGTTGATGTGTAATTTTTATTCAAAGCATGCAATGACATATAGTTAATCTAGGACCTAAACTAAATACTCTATGATTTTACTAGAATTTTTGGGAATTAATTGTGCAAATTCTTCAAAAAGGCCGAGAGCTTCAAGGCTCAATTTGATGATGATTAATTTGTTTTTAATGAAAACTATGATGTAATATTGTTATACTATAATGTATAAGCATGATGTAATTTTGTTAGAATTTTATGAAAATGTCTAGTGCATGTGTGTAAAAAAAAAATCGAAACCATAGACCTTGATTTGTTAATGTAGAAATTAAATATGATAAACCATATGTTATAAATATGTTATGAATTGATGTTGGGACTATATACTAAATAATTAGATTTTTCAAAGAATTGTTTGGACAAGTTGAAGAAACCGTGAATTTGAAGTTAATTAAGTAATAAACAAAAATTTTCTATAGTTAATAATTAATACATATTAGTGATACTATGATAATATAGTACACTATGTATAATTTGAAGAAAATTTGAAAAATAATTGAATATAATTATATAATATAATGAGAGCTATATTAAAGAATTAAGTTGTAAATCCTTAAATGTCAAATTAATGATGTATTATATATTTAGAAGTTATCTTCAAAATATATCTAAAAAATAGTAATAAAAGAATTTAGCAAAATAAATCAATTAGAAATTGATTTATATGAAATTAAAGATTAAAATATAAATTAGTAAAAATTTACTAATAAAAGTCAAAAATTTGACTTTTGAAATCAACGTATGAAATCGTTCGATAAATACACTATCTGGCGTAAAGCGTATTAATTGAGTAATGAAGTCTCGTTGGTAAGAAAAGATTTAAATGGCGAAATCGTTAAATCGAAAAACGTGAAATCGTTGAACCTTTACCAAAAGGTTAGAATGGTAATTGTTGAACATATCTCGTTTACGTGAAATACGAGAAATGTTAATTACGATTGAGCGGCGTATTGAATTCGATAAAGAATTCAATTTAGATCGATATAGAATATCGAAGTTTATGCTAGACTTTAAAGTCTCGGCGTGAGCAGCGTACTAAACATCGTTTTTGCGTAAAGGTGTGAGCGGCGCTTAGCGGCGGACGTTGAAGAATAATCGAATAAAGGCGATCGAATAGTCGGTGGGCTTTACTACACTTTTAAGTGATAAATTCTTTGAGTGAATAATTTTTATATTACGGATATCGAAAATGATGTTAAAATGTTTAGCAATTACCGCGAAAATGTTTATGTTTTATGTATGTATCCTATCCTTGATTGCTATAATGTGAATCGTTGGGTAGCTCCCAACTTATGAATGAAATCGATATCGGATCTTATGCGGAAGGCTTATACAGCTAAGATTAACGTGTACACCTAATGGTGACTTGTGTTGTAAGGACAATTCCACGGCGGTCACGGCGGCGTGGGAGGGCCTCGCTACGGCGTTAATGATAATGATATGAAGAAAGGATAAGGATATGGATCATACATGCAGTAAAATGCTTGTGAGCAAATGTTTATGAGCGATGAAATATTTTGTTAAGCATAAGGTATTTCAAATAAAACCCTTATGTCTTACTATGATGTGGCGAGTAATTTAAATACGATAAAATGTTTTGGCATAAGTTCATTGAGTACATTCTTGTACTCGACCTGCGTGTTTGTTTTAAATGTGCGAGTTGAAATTTGTTAAAATCTTGATGGAGGGTGTTGAGAAGTCGGACTACTTTTGATAAGTTTATGTATGTTAAGTTAGAAACCTTGGGTACACGTCGTCATACGTGTATTCACATGACTTCATTGCAGTTTGAACAATGTTTTGTGAACCGATGATATTAACGATTAAAGTCCTTGAGTTACTATATTTCCTTTGGTTCTATTGGTTCACTCACCGGTATACTATGTTATTTTGCATATAGTATACATCCTCGTATTAGTATTTCATGAACCCAGGTACTATTCCTTCAATTGTTCCCTCCAATCCGTTTTAGGGTTGGGGTGGTAACAGTGGTATCGGGCGGTTCGCTCTTTGAAACCAAACTTTTCTTTCAAAGTTGAGTCTAGATTGAGTCACTAGACTTCTAGAAATCGGTGACTATACTCAACACTCCATCACATTCATTTCAACCGGACAAGGTAAATGATTTTCTTTTAGATTCATGAAATGAAAAGTTTAAATGATGAATCGGACTAGAATCATTAGTAAAGGAAAAGGAAAGGAATTTTATGATGTTCGATTGAAAAATAAGCTATGAGAATGAAATTTTCAAAATTTATTATTTTGAAATGAATGAAAATCATGAATAAGAAGAATTTCAAACTTGATTTTGAAATCAAAAGATTATGATAAGTAAACAAAATTTTGGATAAATGTATATGTTTGATTGGAAATTAGATGATCAATGTTGAAAGGATGAATATAAATGGATATGCATGTATGAATTGATTATGTCATCATTTAAACTATGAGTCTCGAAAATCAACTATGACAAATGATATGTTATCTTGAGAAGAACATAGTCGATATAGGAAGCATGATCACATATTGTAAAGAGCGTAGAAATACAATTTCATTCTCATATAAGAATAAGAGAATGACATGAACAACGAAAAGAAATGGTAACTACGAGATTTGAGGAGAAAAGGCGAATGTGAAGGATGAAATGCGATCTCAATGTATGGAATGAGCGCGTCGATGCCATGATTACGACTACAACCCGACTTGACATCGGCAGCGGCATGCGACCTTGGTGTCGGCATTACCTCGTATTTTGTCACGAGCATGCAAATTTTCTGCATTGCGCGGTAATTTTGTTTTAGCTCGTTCTCTATTGTTAGGACTCCGATTTGCACATGGTTTCACCGAGAAACCCTGAAACACTGAACTTCATTTGTTATGAAGGACTGAAACTCTATTTCTTACTCCAGAATTCACGAAAGTCTTTAGAAGGTTAGTTTGAGTTGTAGACTAGTATAAAGATCTTATAATATACCATAAACCTTGGGCGTTAAATAATAAGTTTTCGGTAGGATAAGAAAACTACGATATGTGTTTCCTATAACATTTATCATTCATCGGATATGTTTGGGTTGTCTATCTACTTTGTAGATTGTCCGATTATCCTAGTTATTTAAACAAATCCGATTAAGTTATCTTATCATTTATCGAGATAATGTTTAGTTGACTTATGTTAGTTTTGTCTATGGCGGATGGAGGAATCGTTATATGGCTAGAAGAAGGATTGGACCAAACCCTACTCCCGAAGAAACCGTGCGCCTATATCGAGAAAGTTTGGATGTGTTGTGGAAGACTTGGGAATTCCTAATGTACTATCTCCGATTATGGAGAAATGCTCAAGCATATGGTGTGACGGACTATAGCGGTATCAACGTCTTTTGACCATACTTCCATGTATGGGGGAGGACTACGCTCAGAAGTGTCAGGGACTATATTTATCGCATAGAGGAGGTTATGATCGGTTGGTGATCTACCCGATTCATCGACCATTTGAGTTATGTTCTGCATTTATGGGTTGCCCAGAGGACCTTACCTTCCTCCGAGGAGTATACATGGCGCGACGACACGCGGAGTGGTTATCTGTTGAGGTACCGCGACGGGTTAATCCGGTGATACCTCGATATCTATTCGATGAGGCGGACTCGCCCAGTGGATAGGGCTGCACGTCGATTGCATTAGGGGCGCTGTTTTCCACCGTTATCTTTTGGACATCCTCTACATCCACCACTTACACCCTTACATGATGGCGGCTCCTCCACCTCGGTAGAGCCCTATCGTCGTGCAGCGAGGATGAGGTGGTGACACTCGAGATGCTTATAGTCAGGTGCGTGTTTGTTATAGTCCGATCGTGCGATTACGATCCGATGCACGAGGACTATGGTCCGATCGTGACATACCCATGATAGGAGTTAATGAGGCGGGACCATCCGGAGTACATGCAAGAGATGATGATTAGAAGAAGAAGATCCGAAGAAGGCAGTGAGATCTCGGATGAGTCTTATGGACATAGAATAGGATAGTATGTATATAGTATGGTTGCTTATGTAATAGTGGAAAGGAAAACTTGATGTTTTGTAATAGTATGTAAGCCGATCGTATGTAATTTCCTTTATGATGATTTGTTTGTTTGAAACGATCTTTTATGGAAAAATTTTATGATATATATATGAATGACCCTGAAATAAGGGCTTTTTGTAGCAAAGATGTGTATGGTAAAAATGAATTATTGTAATATAGTTGTTTTACAAAAGGGCTATGTGATGATATTATGTATGTTATTTTGTAAAAATAATACGCGATGCTAATATAATGTCTTGTATAGCAGAATGCCACCTAGAAGAGATCCTGATCAGGGGATGAGAGGTAGAGGAAGAGGAAGAGGTAGAATCCCAATTCAAGAACCAGAAAATATACCACAACCACCCCCACCTGATCGTAGGGTAGAAGAGCTCTTTCTTAGACAGAACCCACCTGTCTTTAACGGTAAAGGAACTCCAGATGATGCGGAGCAATGGATAAGGAAAATGGAGCAGTTTTCGATTTTCTACGATGCTGCAGCTCGGGGCGACTATCGTGCATTGCTTTTCAACTTCTTGGACTGCCGACTTTTGGTGGGAGGCGGAAGAAAAACTTTACACGAACAATTGAATGAGTTTACTTGGGAAGAGTTCAAAGAGAAATGTATGACAAATATATTAGAAGAGTTCTGAGAAAAAGGAAGGAACTTGAGTTCTTTGTTTTGAAGCGAAAAGATGGTATAACAGTTATGATCGCACTTTCTGCGATATGTCGAGTATGCCGGATCAGTGAACACGTTTGAAGATGTCGAGAAATTTAGATCGGGTTTAAGGCGAGAGATAAGAATGTCTCTCCGATCATGGAGATTTGACATATACGAGGCTCTTTGTGAGCTTTGGATATTGAGGCGTGAATGCGGACGACAAATCGGCATTAGCTCAACGCGAATCTGGAGATAAAGGAAGAAAAATGGGAAGCGAATCATGGTAACGATGTCGAGGAAGTTAAAATATGAGTAATAAGCGGCGTTGCGAGGGAATGTAATATCTCCGGGCGAGGGGATGGAAAGGGCAACTTTGTCCCTCCGACGAGAGGACCACAAGAAGCGGTAAGAGCTTTACCTTGCCCAAAGTGCGGAAGATGCACAAAGGAATGTGCATGGCGGGCGTGAGCTGTTTTAAATGCGGAGTGAGTGGCCATTATGCTAATAACTGCCCAGGGACACGCTTGGAGCCAATGATAAGGCCAAATCAACCCGGCATTGCTCAGCCACTCAGGGCAATGCAGTTTCAACCCCAACCTCAACAGTATGTACAACTACTACGATGGCGGCAACCTCAGCGGCGGCGGCAACCTCAGCGACAACGTCCCCAACAACGACCACGACGGCGACATGTAATCGGCGGGGTCAAGTGCCACGGCAACCTCAGCCAGCCCAGGCTAGGGCATATGCTTTACATCGAAGACAGAATGAACAAAACCAAGGAAATTTGGCAGGTATGGAGATTCTTCTCAACGTACCAGTTATATTGTTATTCGATATGGGTGCTTGCATTCCTTCATAGCAAGAGCATGTGTTGATAAATTGAAACTTAGATCCGAAAAGGCAATCGGGACATGAGAATCTCTTCACCTATAGGAGGGATTGTGAGCATTACGCATGTTTGCTCGAACCTAGAGTTGAACTTAGGATCACTTAAGGTTACGGCGAATAATTTGAACATAATACCCATGGGTGGCGTAGATATAATTTTAGGAATGGATTGGTTAGCTAAAATCATTCCACGATTCTTTGCAAAGAAAGGAAAATTTCATTTCATTTTCACGGCGGCTACATACTTCCATGGAATTAGCATGGGTAAGAAAGTTCGATAGTGTCGAACCGAAGGCGAGAAAAATGATAAACAAGAAAGGATGCCACGCGTATCTTGTTTACTTGAATGGAGAAGATAAAACAAAGGTGAAAATGGAAAACATAGAGATTGTTCGAGAATTTCCGGACGTTTTCACGAAAATCTACGAGATTACCTCACGATGACAATTAGAATTCACTATCGATCCGGAACCCGGATCGGCTCGATGTCAAGCACCTATAGAATGGCTCAAGAGGGTGGAAGAATTGAAGATCCAATCCAAGAATTGTTGGACTTAGGTTTTATCGAGACTAGTGTTTCACCTGGGGCGCTTTGTTTTATTCGTCAAAAGAAAAGCGGATCTTTAAGGATGTGTATAGATTATCGAGAGTTGAACAAGATGACACTCGAAGAACAAATACCCTTTGCGAAGAATTGTGATCTGTTTGATCAATTAAAAGGAGCAGCGTATTTTCAAAGATTGATCTCAAGTCGGGTTATCATCAACTCGAGAATGCAGTAGGACGACATATCTAAGGCGCATTCCGAACAAGATATGGCCACTATGAATTCATAGTTATGCCATTCGGATTAACAAATGCACCGGTGTATTTATGGACCTCATGAGCAGTGTTTCATCCGTACTTAGACAAATTTGTCTTAGTCTTCATAGATGATATTCTCGTCTATTCAAAGAATGAGGAGGACCATAAAGAACATCTAAGAACAGTGTTACAAACCTTAAGGATTGAAGGCTTTTGCTAAGTTTAGCAAGTCGAGTTACGGTTGAAGGAAGTAATGTTCCTTGGACACATTGTGTCTGCAGATGGAATTAAGGTAGATCCGGCCAAGGTAGAGCGAGTGCGAGAATGGAAATCGCCAGGACCCGAATGAGATCGAGAAGTTTCCTAGGACTAGTGGTTACTATCGGAGGTTCATTGAGGATTCTCCAAGATTGCGAGGCGAATAACTCGGCTACTCGGAAAGGAATCAAATTTAATTGGACGAGAGGATTGTGAGGCGAGTTTTCAAAAGTGAAAGAAGTTAACAAGTGCACAGTGATAGCGATTCGGAATCGGATAAGGGTATGTAGTCTATCTTGATGCTTCTAAGAATGGACTGGGTTGTGTCTTGATGCAAGAAGGAAAAGTGATAGCATATGCATCCGACAACTCGAGACCACATGAATTGAACTACCCACTCATGACACGGAATTAGCCGCAGATGGTTCATGCATTGAAGATTTGGAGACATCACCTTTATGGAGTAAGATGTGAGATCTTCTGATCACAAGAGTTTGAAATATTTCTTCGAGCAAAGAGATCTAAACATGAGGCAAAGAAGATGGCTTGAGCGGTAAAAGACTACGGTGTGGTATTAACTATCACTCGGGTAAGGCGAATGTAGTAGGCGATGCCCTAAGTCGTAAAAATCGAGACCAAACTAGGATGTCTCCTTACGAAGGAAGAAAAACTCGTTGAAGAGTTTAAAGAATGAAAATTGAGTTGATTGAACAACGAGGGGCGATCATGAGCTGTATCGCTACACTCGTCTTGACGTCGGTTTAAGAAAAGAATCGTGAAAACAAAGGATGGAGGAAAAGTTAGAAAAGATAAGAGAAAAAGTAAGGATTTGAAGGACTAAGGAATTTCCGAAGCATCGACAATGCTTTATTGTTTGAAGGAAGAATATGTGTTCGAGACAACGCGAACTTGACGAAATACTAAGTGAAGCTCACGATACACCTTATACCGCTTCACGGTAACACTAAGATGTACCAAGATCTAAGAGAAAGTTACGGTGGAAGGCATGAAACGAGATGTAGCCTCTTTCGTAGGCGTTGTCTTGTTTGTCAACAAGTAAAAGCATTACACCAACGTCCTTACGGAAAGTTACGACCATTAGGAATACCAGAGTGGAAATGGGATGAAATAACGATGGATTTCGTTACGGGTTTACCAAAGTCAAAAGGAAACTCTTGCTATATGGATAATAATTGATAGCTTACAAAATGTGCTCATTTACGCCAATTGATTACTCATGGATCGATAAATTAGCCCGATTATACGTAAAAAGAAATTATCGGCTACATGGAGTACCAAAATCTATTACCTCGATAGAGACTCCAAGTTCACTTGAGATTACGGGTTAGTTTGCAAAGGAATTAGGCACAAAGTTGAATTTAAGCCTGACATTTCACCCATGATGATGGGCGATCGAGAAAGAACGATTCGGACACTAGAAGATATGTTGAGAAGCGATAGTGTTGGATCGAGGTGCAAAATGGGAAGATGTATTACCCTTATTGAGTTTGCTACAATAGTTACCAGCGACGATTAATATGGCCCCATATGAAGCTTTGTATGGAAAGAAATGTAGATCACCGCTTTCTTTGGGATGAAGTGGGTGAAAGAAAGATCATAGGGCCGAAGCGATAAGTGAAATGATCGAAATCGTCAAACAAATTAGGCGAAAGAATAAAAGAAGCTCAAGATAGACAAAAGTCTTACGCCGACACGCGCAGATCGAACTATGTTTTGAAAGTGGAGATAAAGTATTCCTTAAAATTTCTCCATCAAAGGGATCATCGATTTGGAGTAAAGGTAAACTAAAACCCGTTTATAGGACCTTATGAGATCTAGAAAGAATAGGCCCGATGGCCTATAAGTTAGCTCTTCCGCCAAATCGGGAATGTACACAATGTTTTCCACGTGTCACAACTACGAAAGTATGTACACGATCCAAAGCACGTGATCCATCAAGACGACGTGATCCTCAATCGAGATATGAGCTATGAAGAAGAACTACGGCAATTTTAGACCGTAAAGTTCAACAATTACGAAACAAGTCCATTCCGCTAGTTAAAGTACTATGGACACATCATGGACAAGAAGAGGCCACATGGGAGCTTGAGGATGCTATGAAAGAACGATACCCAGTTATTTTTCTAAGGTATGCAAATTTCGGACGAAATTTCTTTTAAGGGGTAGAATGTAATATCCTGAAGAAATTAACGCCTACTTACGATAAGTTTAATTCGTAAAATTCTCTAAGCAACAGAGCTTAGGATAAAATTTCTTTATTAATGGAATAATTTAACGAGGTAATTACGATATTACTACGATCATTTTGAGATGATTCGATAGTTAACGTTTGAGGCGTTTCAAACGTTAACGTTTAGAGATAAATAGAAAATGATATTAATGGTCAAGGAATTATAGTATTTAAATTCCTATGATTATTATATGAAATTAAAGTATTGTTTAACATTAAAACAATGCTAAAGCATTAAGGATTCGATAGTGATTAAAATGCTAATTTTCGAAAACCCTAATTCGAAAATTAGGGTTTTCTTATACAAAATGATACCAATAAATTTTCCTATGATATAATTTATTATCTAAACCATATGTTATGATTTATATACCTATAAATAACATGAAAATAAAATATGTATCAATTGAGACTAATAAAAGTGAAACCTTATGTTATACATAACATTTTGCACATCACTTTGGTATACACTTTGTTAAGTTACATATTAATTATATAAATTGTATCTATGTTACATACTAACATAGTATAATCAAGGAAGATATAATATACATGGAGGAATGTATCTTAACTCATATATAGTATCTAGTATAACAACATTTAAACAAAAAAAAAAAAAATCTATTCATTTGTTCATCAAAGAGCTGCCGGCTCTTGCTCCAAAAATGCATGGCTTGGGAGTGTTAGTGGCCAACAAAGTGTAGGAGATATTAAATTCATCTCATGACTCATTAGGTGAGTCATAGGCTATGAAGTACAAAGTCTTCCATTTCCTCTCTTACTTGCATGTGAGAACCGAGAGTGGAGGGAGTATAATAGGTAGGATTCTATTTCTTTCTCTCACAATCACACCTACTCTAGTCTTGAAAAAAAAATACATACACAACTATTTTCCTCTCAAGAGTTAGAGAACCGAGAGCTTCTTAATAGGAAATTGAGTGTTCTTCTTTTCTTTCTTCACCAAAGCTTAGTGTATAACCCTTCTATCATAAGTTCATACCATAGAAAGGTGAGGAATGGAGCAAGGTTTCGATCATATCTAGGAGTTTTTGTTTAAAAATTTCGAAAGCTTGAGCTAAGGGAAATACATGTGTTTTTGGTATTCTTGGTGTTCTTGGTGGTGAAAATTTACTAATGCATATGTTCTTAGTGATTGTTGAAGGTAACATTTAGCTAATGCATGTTAAGTTTGACTTAGGAATAGGTAAGTGTTCTTAATTTCAAAATGTTATGCATGTATGTTTAATTTCAAAAATTTGCTAACACTATGCTAAGTTATGCATCAATAATGTGTATGATGAATAGAAGCTTAGATCATGTTAAAATTGATTTTGAACATGTTATGAAATTTTGTAATTTTCGAAAGTTTTCTAAAAAATTATTTAAAGATAGATTAATGATCTATGATCTTGTAGGAGTTTATAGTAAATTGTTTTGAATTTTGGAAAATTTTATGTTAATCTCTTGAAATTACGAAAACATGGAAAAAAATTATTATGTTGATGTGTAATTTTATTCAAAGCATGCAATGACATATAGTTAATCTAGGACCTAAACTAAATACTCTATGATTTTACTAGAATTTTTGAGAATTAATTGTGCAAATTCTTCAAAAAGGCCGAGAGCTTCAAGGCTCAATTTGATGATGATTAATTTGTTTTTAATGAAAACTATGATGTAATATTGTTATACTATGATGTATAAGCATGATGTAATTTTGTTAGAATTTTATGAAAATGTCTAGTGCATGTGTGTAAAAAAAATCGAAACCATAGACCTTGATTTGTTAATGTAGAAATTAAATATGATAAACCATATGTTATAAATATGTTATGAATTGATGTTGGGACTATATACTAAATAATTAGATTTTTCAAAGAATTGTTTGGACAAGTTGAAGAAACCGTGAATTTGAAGTTAATTAAGTAATAAACAAAAATTTTCTATAGTTAATAATTAATACATATTAGTGATACTATGATAATATAGTACACTATGTATAATTTGAAGAAAATTTGAAAAATAATTGAATATAATTATATAATATAGCCGAGAGCTATATTAAAAGAATTAAGGATTTGTAAATCCTTAAATGTCAAATTAATGATGTATTATATATTTAGAAGTTATCTTCAAAATATATCTAAAAAATAGTAATAAAAAGAATTTAGCAAAATAAATCAATTAGAAATTGATTTATATGAAATTAAAGATTAAAATATAAATTAGTAAAATTTACTAATAAAAGTCAAAAATTTTGACTTTTGAAATCAACGTATGAAATACGTTCGATAAATACACTAATACGCCGTAAAGCGTATTAATTGAGTAATGAAGTCTCGTTGGTAAGAAAAGATTTAGAATGGCGAAATCGTTAAATCGAAAAACGTGAAATCGTTGAACCTTTACCAAAAAGGTTAGAATGGTAATTGTTGAACATATCTCGTTTACGTAAAAACGAGAAATGTTAATTACGATTGAGCGGCGTATTGAATTCGATAAAGAATTGATTTAGATCGATATAGAATATCGAAGTTTATGCTGACTTTAAAGTCTCGGCGTGAGCGGCGTACTAAACATCGTTTTTGCGTAAAGGTGTGACGCCGACGCAGCGGCCGGACGTTGAAGAATAATCAAGATAAAGGCGATCGAATAGTCCGGTGGGCTTTACTACACTTTTAAGTGATAAATTCTTTGAGTGAATAATTTTTATGTTACGGATATCGAAAATGATGTTAAAATGTTTAAGCAATTACACGAAAATGTTTATGTTTTATGTATGTATCCTATCCTTGATTGCTATAATGTGAATCGTTGGGTAGCTCCCAACTTATGAATGAAATCGATATCGGATCTTATCTTGGGAAGGCTTATACCGCTAAGATTAACGTGTACACCTAATGGTGACCGTGTATGTAAGGACAATTCACGGCGGTCACGGCGACGTGGAGGGCCTCTTCTACGGCGTTAATGATGATGATGAAGAAAGGATAAGGATATGGATCATACATACAAGTAAAATGCTTGCCAAGCAAATGTTTATGAGCGATGAAATATTTTTGTTAAGCATAAGGTATTTCAAATAAAACCCTTATGTCTTACTATGATGTGGCGAGTAATTTAAATACGATAAAATGTTTTGGCATAAGTTCATTGAGTACATTCTTGTACTCAGCCCTGCATGTTTGTTTTTAAATGTGCGGAGGTTGAGTGTTAAATCTTGATGGAGGGTGTTGAGAAGTCGGACTACTTTTGATAAGTTTATGTATGTTAAGTTAGAAACCTTGGGTACACGTCGTCATACGTGTATTCACATGACTTCATTGCAGGTTTGAACAATGTTTTGTGAACCGATGATATTATGATTAAAGTCCTTGAGTTACTATATTTCCTTTGGTTCTATTGGTTCAACTCACCGGTATACTATGTTATTTTGCATATAGTATACATCCCGTATTAGTATTTCATGAACCCAGGTACTATTCCTTCAATTGTTCCTCCAATCCGTTTTAGGGTTGGGGTCGTGACACTGTTGGCACCTTCCCATATTGCCACCGGCGAAAAATGGGCTTCCACGTGTCAAATTTGATCGTCACGTGTTCAAATGTGTGGTCTATATTGGGTACTACATACTATCGGGGACCGGGTAACAAACTGAACCCAACCCTATATATATATATATATGTGAGATGGATCGGTAGGAAAAGGATAATTTGGTAAGAAATAAGAATGAATATGAGTCTTTGATTATTGGATCAATAGATGAGATTTAATTTCGGTTGTCTACGATTTTGTGTTTTGTGTGATGCGGATTCTTGTGCAGCACTAGAACCCTTCTTGTGCTACGCTATAATGAAAGATGTGCTAAACTAATATATTTAGCATATGTGCTACGAAGAAATGAAATATGTGCTAAACTAACGTGTGCAATATAATAATTACGATTGTCTACACAAATATGAAAGATATGCTAGACTTACATATCTATTCCTATTTCCTACACTTATTTCCATTCTTACAGAATAATCCTTTATATATATATATATATATATATATATATATATATATATATATAAATGGTTGGGTTTTGTAGTACCCAGTCCCCACATAGTATGTAGTTAATAATCTAGACCACACATTTTGAACACGTGGACGCATCAAAATTTGACACATGGCAACCCATTTTTCGCTCAGGGGCAAAATGGGAAGGCACCAATGCGTGGGTGCCACCGGGCTGGGGTAGAGAGTCATGACGTTGGGTATCCGTGGGTATTTGGATTTGGGCCTTGCATTCTTAATAACATGATACTACATTCAAAATAACATGACACTGCATTCAAAATAACATGACACTGCATCGCACCCAACCGGCTGAGGTGCGTGCCGAAGCTGGTATCGCCCGATCTTTGGGTAGGAGCGCGAGTCTTGGCGTCGAAGCTGAGTAGGCGGCGGGTGCGCGTCGGCGCTGGGTTTGGGAAGAGCCACAATAAAACATAAATAATGCATATGAAATAACATAACACTTCATTTAAAACAACAAAACATTGCATTTAAAATAACATAACACTGCATCGCATCCAACTGGCGCTGGGTGCGTGCGTTTCCAGCATGCATTAAAATTGAAACTCATATGCATGTTTGTGTTTAAGTGATGCATTTTTGTGTTCATTTGAATGCATAGTTCAGTTCAACTATATGCATGGTTTATTTTCGAAATCACATAACAAATCAAATTACTAATCTACTTTTACTTTCGCGAAAATCAGCGAAATTAAACTTAAAATGTCTGAAAAAATCTCAACCATAGGATCTATGAGATGAGTGGATGAGATTGAGTACTACATACTATCTCTGGCTCGGGTACTATTTGATCTCTCCTATATATATATATATATTTGTGTTACATGAAATTTCAACTTCATCAACTTCATTAAGAAATCATAAGCTATAGAAGAACAATTTCCATGTAATCAAATCCAAAACAAAAATAAAATGAAGAAAAAGAAGAACTAATTATTTGCGGAAAATTAATCCCACATTTTCGATCACACCCACAAGAAGAATGCAGATGCATGCACTACATTTGAGAGGCTACACAAAAGTTATCTTTCTCTCTGTGTCATGGATCGTAGATGAAAAGTTATTCCATTTTATTTATCGCAGCAGAATCATGAGTGATGACCTAAAATAAAAGTGATCAATCAAACCTACTTCTTCTCCCCCTTATCATCAAGTAGTTCCTCGAGGAGCTTATCGTCGTAGTACTCGAACTCGAACACCTGGCGTCCCTGCTGCGAGCCGCCCGACGGCGCGGCGAAGTGGGACGAGCTGCTCGGCCGGTTGTACTCTTCCGGGAAGTTGAGGATCGCCAAATGGCCCCTCATCTCGTAGGCCGCCCTGTCGTAGGCCCTCGCGGCCTCCTCCGCCGTGCTGAATGTCCCCAGCCACACCCGCGCCCCCTGCCGTGATGTGTCCCGTATCTCCGCCGCATACTTCCCCGACTGCCGCTTCCGCACGCCCCGGTACTTCACCTCCTCTTTCTCCTCGCCGCTGCTCTTGCCTCTGTTGCTCGGCCCTTCATCCATGCTTCCAAATATTTTTTTCTTGCTATGTTGTGGGAGAATAACATTGGACTTTGTGGCATTTACTTAGTTTCCGTGGAAGCTTCCAAAGCCTAGAGGGTGACATGGAATTTGTTTTATTTTATTTCGTGTCTCACTGTTAAAATGAAATTTTATATAAGATGAAAATACGAAATTTTATCGTAGACGTGTATATTTTTACCTAAAGTTTTGTTCAGTACTATTGTGATGCTGATCGAAATATTGATCGTGAATTACATAACTTGATACGTGAAACAATATTATTAATTTATGAACAGTCGTTTGTAAATTACCAAACTTTAGACAATCTTTTTAGAGTTACACACACAAGCACCTCTAGATACTTGAACCTTTGACCTACAGATTGGAGGGGAAACGTTTTACCAATTGAACTATATCTTATTACAAAAAGATTTTGTTTATAAATTAGTATACTAACTTTAAGTTGATACGATCAATATTAATTTATCTCCAAATTGATACTGACATGACATACTATATATATCTACCATCCAATTCATGCAACATGACTCATCTAAATTTTCAAAGATTATTACACTGTGAGAGAGTATTTGGATGGATTTTCGGGCATCTCAACATCAATTTGGGCAGTAAATCGATCTCAATCCCAAAATTAGAATCAATTATAAGTCCAATAATTTAAATATAATATTTTTACATTTTGTTCAAAATTCAGTTATTTATATACTAGTATTCCATTATTTTATAACTCCTTATAGTTGGACAAGTAGTTTGTAACGAATTTGTGTGCGTGTCGAAATAACAATTTATGTTTTTGGTCGTGTGGGCAAAAGAATGGTTCAAGATTTGCCATGTAAGATTATCATTTGGCGCAAAGTGGTTCCCACGTGGGAGAAATGTCTAATGTTGACCAAATATATAACATGCTCTGAATCTGGCCTGGTCAAGTGGTGGCTGTGGAATTTCTTTACTTTCGAATGTTGATATGAATCGATCGAAGGCTTAAAACAATTGCAATCCTATGATTCCTATCCGTTTCACAAAATTGGCTAAATTGGGCATTTTACATGCTATCGTTAAAAATAGTTTTTTTTTTTTTTTTGTATTCTAGTTAATCATAATATGTAGCGGAAAATTAGATGTTGAAGTAAAGCTTCGGCTATAGAGGAATTGAATTGTCAATGTGTTGTCTTGTTGAACTTTCAAACAGTACTACCGTAACAATCAATCCTTATTTAATTTTAAAATTACTAGCGTGTAACTCGTCGAATTTCGATGAAAAATATTTTACGTTGTGTTTATGATCATATTAAATGAAATAATCTTTATATTAAGATGATACGTCTGAATTTGATACATTAAATGAACTAATCTTTATATCAGGAGAATGCGTCTGAACTTGATATGTATATGCTATATTTCATCGAATTCTAATAAAAAATCACTATATATTGTAATTTACGTGTAGCAAATTAAATATTTGTAGGTATGTTAATAATTAATGTTTAGAATGTATATCTTGCGTCTGCCTTAAATTCGATTAATTATCTGAAGTTGTTTAAATAAATTTTTTATAGTGATTGGTTGTTCGTCTCGATAAAAATTGAAAATTGTAAAGTAATCATTATTAATAAATGGTATAAATAACGAAGGACAAAAAAATAGAGAAAATTTTATGTATGTGTGTCGATTAATGTTAAAATTCTTTTAAAATTTATATGCTCGTACATATCTCAAACTTGATTCAAAAGTATTTTTACTACTTGTCAAAATTACATAATAAATATTAATAATAAATAATATAAATATCAAAAGATTAAAAATAGAGAACATGTCTAGCATATACATACACACACTCATCCCAAATTAGATTAATTAACCGAAAATAGTTTTAAATATAAGTTGTTAAAATAATCAGTTATTCATTTCAATAAGACTTGAACATTATAGAGTAATTATTAATAATAAATAATATGGATAGCTACAAATTAAAATTGAGCAAATTTCACATAGACTTGTCGTTTAATGTATCTGTTAGAATTTATATACATATAGCTGTCAAAAATCAAATTAAAAATTGATTTTACTATATCTTCTCGTCTCATTCTCGTATAGTATTGTCCACTAATTAACTGAGTTCGTTTAAATATACAAAATATCTAATTAATAAAATATATATTTATTCTAATAATTGGTTATCCTCTCGATACAAATTTGAGTTTACTATTTATTTCAAATTTTTTTTAATTGTAAAGTCTCACAAAAAATATGAGCTTCAAAATTTCACATAGATATGTCGATAAATGTATATATCAGTGTAGAATGTATATTCTTATACCCCAATAATATAAATAGCAAAAGACTTAAAAATAGAGAAAATTATATTCTCGTCAAATTTCACATAGACATACTGTTTAATGTCTTGACCTATTCAACATTTATATACAGGTAGCTGTCACAAATCGGATTAAAAATTAGTTTTACTATATCTTCACGTCTCATTCTAGTATATTAGTATCCAATAACTACATGAATTCGTTTAAATTTATAAAATATCTAATTAATAAAATATATATTTATTCCAATAATTGGTTATCCTTTCGATAAAAAAATGATATTACTATTTATTTCAAAACTTTTATTAATTGTAAAGTCTTACAAAAAAAAATGTGAGCTTCAAAATTCCACATAGGTATGTCGATAAATGTAAGTACTCGTGTAGAATGTATATTCTTGTACCCAAATAATATAAATAACAAAAAATTTAAAAATAGAGAAAATTATATTCTCGTGAAATTTCACATAGTACATGTCATTTAATGTATTGATCTGTTTAGAATTTATATACATACATAGCTATCACAAATTGGATTAAAAATTGATTTTACTATATATTCTCATCTCATTTTCGTATAGTAGTATCCACTAGTACCTAAATTGTTTAAATCTATAAAAGATCTAATTAATAAAATATATATTTATTCGAATAATTTGTTATCCTCTCGATAAAAATTTAAATTTATTATTTATTTCAAAAATTTTATTAATTGTGAAGGCTCGTCAAAAAATAATGCGAGCCTAAAATTGTAACATAAATATGTCGATAAATTTTGTACTCGTCTAGAAAATATATTTTGTACCCAAATAATATAAATAGCAAAAGAATTAAAATAGAAAAATTATATTCTCGTCTTACTAGTAGATTAATATCCGCTAATTATCTGAATTCATTTAAGTTTTAAGACATATATTTAATAACATATACTCCCCCGTCCCCCAATTTTCTTCCTAGTTTTTTTTTTGGACGTCCCTCAATTTTCTTCTTATCCATTTATGGAGTGTTTACTTTTCATGATTAACATTTTGAATGATTGATTATTTGATGAATTAAATATGTGATAAGATAATTTTTATTTATCAATCATTTGTTTACTATAAAGGATTAAAATTGGGATAAATAATTCTTCCTTTATTTGGAGGATTATTTCAATTCTACTTATATTGGTTGGATTAAAATTAATGAAGAACAATTCAAAGGATTAAAATACTCCGGATTTTGGAATATCCTCAAATATTAATCCTTATAAGTAAACACTTGATTATGTTAGATTAATTTAATTTATCCAACATAATCATGCAAAGTAAACACCACATTCAGTAACTATCTTCCCAACTTTACCTCAATAATATCATTTATTTACATCTTTTACCATTTATGGTCCACCACTATTTTCTTTTTACCCACAACAACCTATTTATTTACATCTTTTACCACGTCTATGGCCAATCATTAACTAATTTAATATTACATTATTGTGGAACTCTACTCCACTCATAATACATTCAATAACTTTTATTAAAACCCGTGTCGAAGATTCCGGGAATAAATTTAGGGGACGGAGGGTATATTATTCAATATATCAAAATTGAGAAAATCTCACATAGACATATCAATCAATGTCGGACCAATTTAGAATCTATATATATGTAGCGCCACAAATTTAATTAAAAATTGATTTTACTATATATTTGCTCTCGTCTCAAACTCAGATAGTAATATCGTTGATACGAATTCGTTTAGATTTACAAAATCAATATATAATAGGATTAACGATTAACGCAATCTCTCTCGTCGATTATTTTAATTTTTATCTTGAAGTTCATGAAAAATCAATGTATGATTAAAATTAATTAAAAATCATACAAAATATATCATTCAATTTGTATCTTGAATTGATAAAGTCTCATTAAAATTTAAAAATATTAATCAAATTAAATTTCTTAATAAAAATAAATACTTACCTAGTCAACTAATTAATTGATAGATCAAATAAAATTGGTGGATACAAAATAATTGTGTATTGTGGGATGAAAATATATACTCACAACAATTTATATATGTTTAAATTAAGGTGGAGTTTGATAAGAAATCAATGTGGGATATGAGATGTAAATAATAAGAATAAATTAGATTTGAGAAAAATAGAAATGAAGATATCATATGATGCCACAGAGGTAAGAGAATCGCTAAACCCTAATCCTATTATATATTGATTTTCCAGTTTATGCCAATTTCTATTAATTATCACTTATAACTCCTTAATAATTTTGATATAAAGATTGTTTGCTTTAGGGACGAGTTAGGATTTTAAGAATAGATGAATCTTTTTTTTTTTGGAAATAATATACGAAATATTTGCTATTATGCGATTTATTATTAATGTTTACTCTAAAATATTTGAATTTTACTGAAACCGATAATCAATTATTGTAACAAATTTTGATTATTTAAATATTTTATAAATTTAAACGAGTTTTAATAATTAACGAGAATTACTACATGGGTTTGGGATAAGAATGGGTAGAAAATAATTTTTAATGGGATTTTGGGCATGTACAAGTATATACATCCTAGAGGTTATGATGCCTAAATGATTTTCTTTTTCTTTTTAATCTTTGATAGTTTTACTATTTATTATTAATGTTTAATTTGTAATATTCGATTTTTATTTAAATGTATATAGATTTAGGGGCTTGAGATAATTAACATGTATTATTGTATGAATTCGTGATGAGAATGAGTAATAAATCATTTTTAATCGAGATTAGGATGAGTATGATGAGTGTACATATTCTAGGCAGTTACGATAATTGAACCCTAACCTTATTGTTTCGATAATATACTCGGATGGTTGAACTCTAGCCAAACATTACATTAATTTTGAATTTGTACTTATAAATTATAACATAAACGCCGTTTGTTTTCTAAGACCATTAACAAGATACATGGCTAGACACTCTTGAACATAAGATTATAAGTACCAAAATCTATGTCCAATCATGAATCAATTGTACATTGCAATCTCATGAGTTACTAACAAAAGATGACTTAATTTAATCTATGATGAGAATAATCAAATGCACGATATAAAACCAACGTGGTCTACGGTGAAATTTTCGACTGATTGTGAGGTAATTGAAAAGCTAATTTTTACATATTTTAGATAAGTATTTTATTTAAATTACTCCACTTTTTATATTTAGATAAATATTTTTTAATATATACTTATATATATTTAGTTTTTTCTTTGGGGGGTTCGCAGAGATAAAGAAAGTGAAAAAAATCGAACAAACGCCCTCCTAAATATTTTTCTATCATAATTTTATTTGTTTATAATATAACATAATGTGATTCTCCGTCGAAACTCGACGGGTCACACACTAGTTAAATATTAAATATATATTCCATTATATATTGGAAGTACTATATTGATCCTCAATCCTATGTGGCATTTTCACATAATTTTATTCTTATTTTTCTAAATTTCCCAATTTATGCCAATTTCTAATAATTATTACTTTATAACTCCTTAATAATTTATTGTGTTAGTCAATGTAGTTAATTATACATAATATAAATACGTGTGTAAGCAGTAATATATAGACATATGTACACAACTACAATTAAGGTATTGATTGTTAGTATGAACTTAATTATATTTATATATATATATATATATATATATATATATATATGATTCCATAATGACCTTACACACTATAGTTGTCTTATAGTATTTCTCAATCCCACATCTTTCAATTAGATAAAAAAAAAAACTCAAATTATCAAGTTATTAAGGATGTTAAGATATCTCAAAGTCCCAATCTATTTTAATAAACAATGATTAACATGTATTATTTTTATTTATCTAGAGTAATTATCGATAGCAAATGCCCCTTACAAATTTTGTGAGCTGTATTAAGAATGAATTTATCATTTAAAAGAAAATATTTTTGTTGATATATTCTAATATATCCACAAATTCCTTATATAATAAAACCCTTAAATTATTTTTTTTATATACACTATTTATTTATAATATTATAAAATATAAAGTAGCCACAATGGCACATAAAATATACTAGAGTACATATATCCTTCCGTCCACCAAAACGTCGTTTAATTCCTTTTCGATCATCCCAAAAATGTGCACTTTTCTTTTTAGAAACACCAACTTTACATTTTACCCTCAACTTATCCATTTATTTACAAAAAACACTCATAGCACACTTTTTACACTCACAATCCATTAATATATTCATGTATTATCCAATGACACACATTTTATCACATTTACTTTACACTCATTCTGATTTCTTAAAATCCGTGTCACCAAAATCGATGCGTTTTGATGGACGGATGGAGTATTATTAATTATGTATTACTCCATCCATCCGTCGAACTTAAATCATTTCTTTTTGCATGGTTATTTAGGATAAGAATATAAAATGGTTAAATAATTAAAAAGTAGGTGTGCCTCACATATTTTAAAGAGATAATTATTTATAAGGGTGAGCATTCGGATTTTGGTTGAGACTTTGTCTAATCCAAACCGATCGAAAATTAAATTCTATTTTTGAAAGGGTGAAAATTAAAATTTTGTGAGAGAAAAATCGATTAGAATCGAAAATTCAAAATTCAAAATTTTATAAAAAATCCAAACCAAACCCAAAAAAATATGAAAATTATGAAAAATCCAAAAATTCAAAACCAATTTTGTTAATTCTTATATATATATATTTATATTTATATAAGATTTAAAAATATTTAAATAAAATATTATTAATATATATAATTCGGATTTTGATTTTTTTCAGATTTAAAAAATTCAATCCGATCTGATTCGAAAATCTGAAATTTAAAAAAATGTCAATTCGATCCAAAAATAACTAAGACCCCTTTGCGAGTTAATTGTCAAATCTTATGTTGCAAGTGTTTTTAGTATTTCCAATATTGAGATATCTTTACTCAGTTCGATGCAATACTTTTTCTAAAAAAAACTTATTTTTGCATATTTGTCAAAAATTGAAGTAGAGTCATTAAATTGTAATTCATATGAAGTTATATTTAAAATTAGAAATATGTTTCGACAGTCAAAACTTGTAAACTAAGGACATGCATGCATATCCAAAATTGTTCGTTAAGAACTTTGCACTATACGTTATGATATTAAACATAAGATCAAAGGCCCCCTAATTATCATCAATTCCAAGTGAAATTAATAATTTAACTAAAAATATTTATGCGACAAAGAAAACTGTACTTTGGAATAATTCAAAATTTGTAACCAACAACTTTAGAAAACAAAATGTTTGATTCTGTACATTTGTGAAAATGGAAATTTGTCTTGTCAAAGGAAAAACAAATAAAAGAAGAGAGTTTAATTAGAATGAGGATTTTCGTACACATAAGGAATTTTGTGTAGTTTTAATTTCTTATTTCAAAGGAGAATCTTTTCTATGTGAGTTCACATACCCAATTTCATGAGAATATAAGGAGTAAATCATGATAATTCAACAGTTAAATAGTTAGGAGGATTATGTTAGATTTGTGTATTGAAAATAGAATGATTGAGTTTGTATACAATATTTTATGTTATCAATATTACAATCTTCTATGTGAATTATTTACTTGATTACATATGTTGTCATATTACCTCATACAAAAGTTAGATTATACAGTGTGTGGAAGATCACAGAAGTCTGTATGATTGGTTAAGCTAGT
Source organism: Salvia rosmarinus (assembly GCA_036937905.1). NCBI lineage: Eukaryota > Viridiplantae > Streptophyta > Magnoliopsida > Lamiales > Lamiaceae > Salvia > Salvia rosmarinus. The sequence goes on from JAODLM010000305.1 coordinate 78,275, forward strand.
TGAGATATAAAAAGGATCACGGTTGAGACAACTTAAGTACGAGTTGTCGGGATAGGTGCAGTATAGATAAGAAGTAACTTGACTTGATTGCTTGTCTATGCTCGTACATCTTGACGTATTGATGGATCACAGTGAAAGAGTTCTTCTATCTGACCGTTGTGAGGAACCTAGATCTCGGTGACTTTGCATTGATCTAAACATCGATAAAGTTTTAGATGAATATGAGTTACTAACCATCACTTTGACTTGTTATGGGTAAGGATTACATAAGATAACCCAGATTCTTCGCATCTTGGGTTGTGGCGATCTTGTATGTCATGCTAGTTACGTATCGAGTCACCGTATCCGTTTAGGATGATGGCGTCCCTTAAGGAGCTAAAATGTTTGTTATACTAAACCATGCGGTTGAGTTAGCTCAAATACAATAAAAGATTGAATGATACTACTTAAGAATTAAAGAGATTAATTTTTAAGCGATCAGTGCTATAAATAATTAATAGATGTGCGATATCTTAAATACGGGATTCGTAAGTTTAAATACAAGTCCGACTCAACCGATAATAAATGGGTAAGTTAACATTTGTTCTCTAGTAGAATCAATAAATGTTTATAAATTAATTTATGTTTTGGGTGAACATAAGATAATTAATTCATTTAGACCCATTTTATTTCTTGTATTTGATCAATAGTGACCCATCAAGGTCTCTTACTACTCGAAATTTAGTCCCCATAGTAGGATCCCATTGGGATTACATTACATTTATGTATTATTTTAATATATCTCCATATCTAAATAAATATTATCGATATTATTATATATTAAGAGGTAATTATTCTAGATAATAATTATATTCGGGATTGAAGATAATTATTGTATTTATTAAATATGTAAAGTCCTATTTAAATAGGATTTTAAGGAAAGTATTATAAATATTATGCGAAAATCTGATTTTACCCCTTTCGATGATCTATTTTGGATGTTTAATTCATCATACATTGATTATATACCTAGTATGCATTTACATAATTAATTGTAACACGTGGGTGTTTACTTGTAATTTCTCGGATATAAGATCAATAGCGAGACTCGACTTTGATCTTATGGATTTGTATCCGGATGCTATTCTCCAATGTTGAGTGAGAGCAATCATGAAGAATAGTGCAAAATTAGTCTCCTTCTTTGCACTATGAGATTTTCGAAAATCTCAAGAGAAGAATAAGGATTTCTTTTGATTTTCTCACCTTATATTTATAATGCATTCCTAGAATCCTAGATAGAACACTGCATATCTAATAAATATAATCATACAAGCCAAACAAGTTGTACTATTTTGTACACTCTTTTCAACACAAGGTTTTGTCATCCTTCAAAAACTCACTCTTCTCTGTTTTTCGAAAACACATTTCTCACATTGACTAAAATCAATTGTCTTGAGGTCTGACAACTATTCCTTAGATCGCATCTCTCTCGTTCATTCCTCACTCACGCTCGGGATCAAAGCATATGATATCTCATTGGTGAGTTTTCGATCTTTGCTCTTTTGGACCCTTCTTCGGTGACAATATCTTTATCATCTCCTTTGTGGTCTTGGCTTTGATCATTTGGAGCACGACATTCTTAAAAGCGATAAGCGTACCACGTTCATTGCCTTCATGTCCGACAACTTCAATCCTGCTCCCTCTTGCCCTCGATTTGTACCTAGACACTAATACAAATCTTTACCGTGCAAGTAATCCTGGATTTGCATTTTCGAATCCATAATCTTAACCATTGAACTTCTCAACAAATATTTTCCATCGGTTATCGTATTTGCTCCCACGAACCCGAAGCTTTGATATTACTTATTGCGAAATAAAGCACACAATAAATCGAAAGCAATAAAAGCATGAGAATTGATTATCAGGTTCGTCTCCACGAGACTACGTTTGGAGGTGCTGCCAAGTCAGTGATCTAAATTAGAGATATTTTGATAAAAATATTATATATACTACAATTACAATGAGAGGGACTATTTATAAGAAGGAAAAAATCTTAATATGCATAATCATAATTTGACTAAAATTTCTCCAAGGCCATAGACTCTAATTTTAATCCTATCATATCCCGACTAGAACTAATTCGTACATCCCAAATATGCCTATGGCAATTTTAGATAGAAGTATTTTACCCTTTTTCTTTCACCAAAATCTGCTTTTAGGACAACTATTCTCTTTTGGGTTATTAGCCAGTATACAGATGAATAAGAACTTTCAACTTCAACTTCACATGTTTGATACTTTCAATTTATCTCTGAAAATGAAAATTTTGAATTGAAATATTCTTAGCTATAGTCTATAACTTATCGTTTATGAAAATGATGACCATATCTAAAGCTGCCATTAATCATAATAGATATATATTAGTCACAAATTAGAGTGGATGAGCGACTTATATCATCATTCATCTGAACTTGCATACATGATGTAACAGGACATAAGAAAATAAATATACAAATTATGCATATAAATCCCTGTTTTTCTGTTTAAGAAGATGTCTGCATGTCGATCTTTTGTCTTTTTCTTTTTGGCAACGTTGAAGCTCCGATAAACTCAAAATCGATGCATTTATTTTCTCAGTTTATAAAAATCGTAAAGACAAATAGTATAAATCTCTCTCGCTCTCGCTCGCACAAATATATAATGTATACGTATATAAATTGAGACAAACTTATGAAGCAGCGATCGATAACCGGCGGGAGCGCCTCCTTCCACCTCCCTTAGGCTGGGAGGGCTTCGCCGGCGAGTTCCTGGGCAGGTGGGGTCTGGGAGGAAGCGGCCGCGGCGAAGCAGGAACAGAAAGGGCGGCAGAGGCTGCGCGTGGTCGCACATTCCATAGACACAGAAGCTAGGAAACCGGCATCTGTGATTGCATCTTCCGCGGTTGAAAGAGGATATATTCGTACCAACGCATATCCCGCCGCAGCATTGCCGCGTGAAGCGGCACCTGATCCCGCAAAGCCCGCAGTTGTTCGCGTCGGAGCTCACGTCCACGCAGTGGCTCCGGCAGCAGCGCCGTTGCATATCCACGGCCGCCGCCGGCAGACAAAGAGTCGGGGGTTCTTGATTCTTGTCAACCATGGCGCATAGGTGGTGGTGGAGTTTCTGCTGTTTTCTTTAAGAGTAGTTTGTAGTAGGTTTTTGGCTTCTGTAATCGCAGCATGTAGAAGAAGAGGCAAGAGATCATGGGATAGGACTAGTAGTATAATGATTTTGAGATTGATTTTTTTTTCATATTTTGCTGTATAATTGTGGATCTCTATTTTATTTCATGGGCCTTTTGTAGAATTTTGTGAGGTATATACAGAGAACTTATGAGATTAAGGTGATGGTCGCCAAACAGGAATGAAATGAGAATTTAATTATGATTTCTCGTTTATTTATAATTCCATGATCGGTAAAAATTTATGGTATAAATCAATATTTCTGAAGGAGTGCTTATTTCCATAAACATGATATTAGTCATTTCTCCTCTTCCCCATAGTATTAGTTGTTCCTATGAACATGAGATTAACCAAATTTATTGAATTTTAAAAACTATTCTTATTTATTTTTATCTTATAAAATGAATAATAATAATAATAATAATAATAATAATAAAATAGTAGTATTTATAGTAATGAATAAATAGTAATTATTAATAATGAATAATTATAATATAATAATAGTGATAAAATAATAGTAATTAATAATATTAACATAATATTTAATGATTAATATAATAAATAATTATAGTAAAATAATCATCATCATCATCATCATTATTATTATTATAACAATGTAAATTATAAAAATAATAGTTATTTTATTTATTTTATTTTATTCCTATTTGTTTATTTCTTGTACATACTAGTCATACACATATTTTATTCTATTATATTCCATTCAATTTCTATCATCATTCCATTACATTTCTATCTAATTTCATTTATTGCTTACCAACCACCACCTCTAAGTTTTACACTAGAGGTATTATTAAAATGACCATTTTACTAAATCTTGATCATCTTTATCTTTTCTTTTCTTTTTATTCGGGAAAGGGGGACGATGGGATTGAACCTAGATATCTCTTTTATGCAAGGAAGTCTCACTACAATGATGTCCTCGATGGGACAATCTTAATCACATCTATTAGAACATATAAAATATAGTTTCCTTTTTTTTATAATATACAATAAGATTCTGTAAAAATAAATGTAAAAAACCCGTAATCATTGTTGCTGTTGCGTCAATTACACAAATGTGTTCATGAACTCGTGTAACAATTCATTTGAATTGTTACATGAATACAGAAAAAAATCTTTTGTATCTGTGCTATTTGTATACCGAATGAGATTTTAGAATAGTAACTTGTTTTACATAATTATTATAATTGTAACTACAATTTGTCTTTAATTACTGCTGAAAATGGCTACTTTTTGAAGTTGTACTTTAATCATGATTTGTTATTGTATGGCACTAGTCTCTGTTTCATAAAATACTTTATAAATTGCATAGGAGAAGCAAATCTTATATAAACCATACGCTAACGTAACTAGAAACTCGACTAATAATAAATTAATAATGCATTAATGGACTCTAATATTTCTACTGATTTTAGATAGGGATAACAATTAGTGCGTTGTAGATCGTTATCATATCGACGTGATAAGACCAATGATAAGACCAAACACGAACACGACCTATTAAAGATCTATCGTCTGAACACGAGCAGCATTACGAAAGGTACCAACATGGTCATGATAAGAGCATAAATATGACACAATTTTTTCGTATTGACACAGACACTAAAGCGACACAACACGAAACGACAAATTTAAATCAAAATTAGAAAATAAATTAATAAGAAAATAAAAATATATAAAATAATAATTAAATTAATATTAAATAGATATAAATTTTATCAAATTACACGAAAATGATACAATCCGACACGAACACGAAAGCAACACAAAAAAATTATCGTGTTACACGAACACAACACGATTATCGTGTGCTTTATCATGTCGACACGATAAGGAGCCAAACACGATAAGGCTAAAGCTAACCCATTAATTTTATGCGTATTAGGTATCGTGTTTTATATCGTGTCAAAAATTGTGGTCTAATTTTAGACTATTCCAAGAGCGCTGGTTTCTTTGTTCTTTATTTTATATATATATTGGTAATAAGGGAAAATCCGTAGTGGCTATAAGTGGGAATATTTCAGGTAAACTCCTACAAAATTCATCATGTATTCTATGTCACCCAACAAGTCACAAGGAACCTTTTTTCTTTCAAGGAAACAGGGAATTCATGTTTAGCATACAGAATTACGTGATTGGAGAGCATTTGACCTTAACTTTTTATGATTGAGAAGCCATGTTGCATACGTTTTGCTTCTTTTTTTACACATTTGGTCCATGGAGAATAAATATGATTAGGTGGTCTTAGCTGACTCTACATGCTGACCATGCTTTACGTGGGCTCTCCTTGTCTACGTGGAGATGCTTTGCATATTAAGATCACGTTGGTTTTATCCTAGCTAGAATGATCTAGATTTAGTCTTGTGTCATCTTCTCATTGGTCCTTGAGGAATATTATACGTGCCGATGCAATCGGTGTGAGATAGTAGTTTTAGCCACGAGCTTTATGCTCTATATAAAGCAATACTACGATTATACGTTTACATGTAAGAAATAAAGATAATTTCAGCTTTTATATTTTGTCTCTTTCTCTTTTCTATCATGGTATCAAAGCCTGTTTTCTCTACCTCCTCTAGCTTCTTCATTCCTTTCCTTCTTTCTACCATGGAATGAATCATCTTTCATATACCTACAAATGGAAGTCACGTGACTTTCCTTCACATATCTTCACCCCCTAAAATTGAAAGATTGAATTTTCTTGTGCGGAGACAACAAATCCTTGCTACTATCACGAGGATATGGTCTTGAAGGATTCCTACAGGTTTGACTCAACCTCCTTCAAGATGCATAGAAGAAAAGATGGAGATGACACACACGGATCCTTGAACCGAATTTCACAACATGGGAAAGGCAAGACCAAGTTCTTTCGGCTTGGATCCAGATCGTCATTAACGAGAGTGTGATGACACTCGTTGTTGGGTTAAACAAAGTGCTTCCATATGGTGTTGTAACAACCGTAAAATAAAATTTTGTTAACGAAGAATTTAATCCAAATTATTATTAGACTTTTTCCTTTTATTTATAAGCGAGAAAATTTAGTTGGTTAATAATCAAGCAATAGCGATATGATCGGATTCGATAAATCGGATTACGAATGTGCATGGCGATCACGATTCCGTTCGAACAAAGCGAGTGAATAGTCGTAATCGTAGATAAATCTCGGCGCGCAATTACTAACAATGGAAAGTTGACCATATCTTATATTCTTTTACTTAGACACACATCTCTACCTCCGACAAACAATAATCGATAGCCTCACACCTCTCTCCTCCCACGAGAAATCGATCTTACGCAACATAAGACAAATTTTGAACTCGAAACTTGTTGCACCTCATTCATAAAATGACAAAATCTCTTCTCCCACCTACAACTCCCATTTCAAATCTCCTCAACTTTCGGACTTCCAATACGAGACAAAAAGCGGAGAGAACCTGAGAGGAGAAACCACAAGGTAACCATTTGGGTTCTCAACTTAACGTTTTTTGTGTGTATCAACGACCAATCTCCATTTCTTTTGTACATAGAACCTTTGCCTTCTTCAAGCCATTGTGCGGTGAAAGCGAAACCCAACAAAACCTTCATCAGGTAAGTCCAACCACTACACATTTATTCCACTTTTACGTAATGATCTGAAGAATTTTGAAAGAAAAAAGGAGAACAAATTTCAGTCCGTATGTAAGCGAACATAATCAATGGAAATTTAATATAAGGAATGGTTGTACACACCCATGAACTACCTCCTGTGTTCCCTAGGTTACATCGGCGTCGATGGTAGGGATGGCTCGTGCTGTCCGCCCGGCAGGCGTCGATTAGCGGCTCCACGAAATGGTCGAGCAACGGCAGTGCGCTGCAAGTAGGGTGGCGGCAGCGGCGATACCTCGGCGGTGCCAGGCGGCGACAGCGACGCCAGATGGTGAGATGAGAGAGAGTTGTGCCGAGTTGGGTGTGAGTGAGAGTGGCGAGATGACCGCGTGAGCTACGTCACGAGAGAGAGAGGCGGCGAGCACGGCGGTGATGCGGCTCGTGAAGACGCAGCTGCGGGCGGCGGACGGCGGTTGTCGTGTGCGGCGAGATGAGAGGAGAGAGGCGGCGTGAGTCTCGTGTGAGTGAGGAGGCGATGTGGCGGCGGATGTACGCCACAGCGAGGCGGCAACGCCGGCGTCGGCGGCGATGGCGCCAGGAAGAAGGCGGCGGCGAAGCGCGGCGAGTGGTGGAGAAATGGGATCGGAGAGGGTGGGTAAGGGTGTAGGTTCGATAGTGGGTTGTGGGGTGGGTTTGGGCTTTCATTATTTAATTCGTTTGGGCTTTCATTATTTAATTGATTGGGCTTTCATTATTTAATTCGTTTGGGCTTTCATTATTTAATTGATTGGGCTTTCATTATTTAATTCGAGTTGGGCCTTCATTATTTAATTCGATTGGGCTAATAAATTAATTGAAATGGAGGTTTAAAGGAATAGTTGGGCGAGATTAATTATTTCGGTGGTGACAATTAATTATTTCGGTTGGTAGTGATTTATTAGGTGGTGGACCTATTATTTTAAAGATGGGCCTCTCTAATTAATTACATTGGGCTCTTATAATTTAAATGTGTTGGACATAAGTACATGTAGAATTGGACTATCAAGTTTTAATTGGACTTTAATTAATTGAAGTGGGCTTTAATTAATTAAATCTTTTGAGACTTAAGAAATTATTTAGATCAACTTTAATTAAATAAAGTTGATAAGCTTTAACTAATTATAATTAGACATTAATTAATTAAGTTACTTAAACTTAATTGATTAATTTAGATGAACCTTAATAATTAATTGAGCTAGACTTTAATTAATTAATTAAGTTATAAACAATTGATTAATTTAGATGAACCTAATAATCAATTGAGCTAGACTTTAATTAATTAATTAAGTTACTTAAACTTAATCAATTAGCTTGGAATGACTTTAATTAATTAAGAGCAATGGGCCTTAATTACTTAATTTAAATAGGTCTTTGACCAATTAAGTCATGTGGAGTTGATCAATTAAAAATAATATTGATATGGGCTTTTAAACTAATCCATTTAGTTAACTTAAATTGTGGATTTAATTAATTAATTAAAGAACTTAATTAATTAATTAATGACATTAGTTATGTCAGTAGATGATTGAGAAATATTGGTAACTTTAATTTGTAAAGCGTTTGTTAGATGATTGATTTACGAGAAATATTTAGTATTTGTATATGAGTTTTTCCGTTAGAAAATATGGGACGTGTGAGGTGAGAAGCGGCGAGTAAATGATGATAACGAATGAGTTATTGGAACTCGAATTCGTTGATCGCATTAACAAGCGACTAATATTAGTTATGAACTTAGGATTCATAATTGAGCGAAGCGGCGTGAAGAAACATCGATCACGGAGAAGAATGTAACGACAAAGTGTCATCTATCGCTATGGCGAGACTAATCGAATAGGCGAAATATAATTGATAATAGAGTCTTATCGATAACAAAAATCCAAAACCGAGGACTTAAAGGATATCGAGTACGTTAAATATTAGCAATTCTTCTCGAAAAAGCGAATGACATACTAAATTATATCTCTTACGTTGATAAGGTCCGGCGTGGGCGTGAGCAAGCAGCGAGGATCACTAGCGAGATACTTGAAGGACAATTCTTGAGGTGGGCTTTTCTTGAAACAAAATGATTATGCATAACTCAAAACATGATTTATAAAAGCTTTATGAAATATTATCGCATGAGCTGTTATTGAGCGCCAAATATTTATGTTTTGTTGTGTCCATATCGAGGTTGGTTTGTCCAATGTGGGACGAGAATTGATTGTATGTGAATGAGTTGGTCCTAGCGTAAAAAAAGGGTAACGATCGGATCCGACTTAGTTGAGGACTAACTCGGATTGTGTACACGTGTGTTGTGTGTTAAGGTTAGCTACCTCGACGGTCACGGCGACTATGTGTAGGTGGCCACCTCATAGTGCTGTGAATGAATGAGCGTATGATTGATGAATAAATTACGGATATGGAACAACATGATAAAATAGTCGGGCGACACTTTTGGAAAAAAATGATAAAATATTTGATAGGCATGAGTCTTTAACTAAAATCCTCATGTGCTATTGTGGGCAGCTCAATAACTTTTGATAAAGAAAATGTTTTCGACAATGAGTCCATTTGAGTACTTTTGTACTTAGCCTGCGTCTCGTTTTGATGTGCGGGTTGAGCGAGATTGATGATGGATGCGAAGTGGTGCGAGTGGCGATTATTTTGATGCTTTATTAGGAAGGTTTCTAGAACCTTGGGCATGCGTCGTCATATGCATGTCCACACGTTTATTTCTTGCCTAACTCGATAATTTTTATGCTTTGATCATAACTACTTTTATGCCGTATTGAGCGGAGGTTGTACCTCGTCTTGAATTTTGCCACTGATTGGGTTATGTTTGAATCTTGAATCCCTTTGTGAGTCCTTATGTGACTTGATGCGTGATGAATTGCTTATCCTTTTAGCCTATCGTTATTGAGTAATTGAATGATTGATTGCACGGATTAGCTATGTTTATATCCTTTGCTTTATCATACGGTGACGATCTATCGATCAGTACTTTATTGGAAAGTCGAATCGTCACAAAGTGGTATCGAGCTCTTGTTAGCTCACGAACCCAGAAACCCTTTCTTGAATCCTAAGTTAGAAGTTGAGTCTAGAAATTGTTTATGTTTGGTACACTTGCTTGCACTCCATCGTCGTCACCTTTCAGCGGGAAGAAGGTAACTATTTCAACTAAAAGTTGTTTTGGAATGATGAAATATATGAAATGTGAATTGGAGTTTCAATATGGCCTTGTTGGGAAGTTGAAAATATTTTGGAAAATGGAAACTTTTGAAATTGAAAATTGTTCAATTGATTAGTCCTTAGTTTGAAAAAAGTCACAAGCTTTAGGAGCTTGGTAAATGAGTAAATGAGAATACTTGATTATTCACACAACATATATCGCTATTTGTGTTTATTATTGTGTCGAGCATGATGCAAAATGTATGTTTTCCATGAGAACATAGACTCTTAAGCCGCATGATCCCTTTTGCGTCGAACTTAGTATGAAAATATAAGATATTCCCAATTTAACGAAATACTAAGGAGGAGCGAGAACATAGGGATCTTAAGGATCACAATCCGAGCGGTTCGATGATGAGAATCTGACGAGTCTATAACGAAGCAATTGTGGCGGGGGATTGCACGCTATGAGTCTAACCTCGGCGAGAGAAAATTCCAAACACCAGCGGTTGCCTTCTATCGTGGCATAAGTGAAAAGAATGAGCGATATAATGTTAAGGAAGTATAAAAAGAAATAACGATTTGTAAGTACATAATGAGAACGGATATGATGTGATGCGATAGCGTGAGTGAAATAAGAAATCAAAACCCGATAAGATAGGGTGACCTCTTGGCCTTTACCAGAGCTAGACACGCACGATCGTTCCTCTACGCTGAAACCATACCATCTCTTTCGAAGACCCGACCATGAGGTTGTACCATAGGAATGTAGAAATGTA